>CAUDMG010001222.1:600000-710943 GCA_958450375.1 Homarus gammarus
ATTTTTGCTGGAATGACGTACATATTACAGTGGAAAGACGAAAACAATGACTTTCGCTTTCTTTCGTTATTCAAAAGATTTTACCATAATCGCTTTTCGAATGGTTTTCAGTTAAAAAACTGTTGTACTCGTACTGTATTACAATAATATTCTATCCTATCATTAGCCTTATAATCCCACAACTGAAAACCATTCGAAAAGTGATTACGGTAACATCTTTTGAACGAAAGAAAGAGAAAGTCATTGCTTTCGTCACAATTTTATCCCACTTTCCACTGTAATACGTACATCATTTCAGCAAAAATATTACATTTCCATGTTCTCAGAAATAAATGGTAGTTTTGTTGAAACGTAATGTACAATATTTAATATTAAAATGCAAAAATAGCTATAAAAACAATTAATACACCTGTAATGTACTGGCTGGCATCTCCACTCGTCCCTGTTCCCGCGTCCAAGGTCACCACTCCTCCCAACTCGCTCCCTCGTCACCGTCACTACTACCGACAACGAACACAAATGTTTTGTGAATAACTGCACCTCCACTTCCTATGTACAGTACTGAACTGTACTGTGCTGTGCATTTTTACAAACAATAAACATGGCAAGAAAAGCTATTAAAAAAAAAAAGAGATAAAAATTTCACTTTACTGTACAGTACCTATCCTCAGCGACAGGACGGGTGTCATCGGGCTCATCGTCACTCAATTCCATAACGGGTGGTGAAGTGGGGCCGACGGTGGATTCAGCTGCTTCCTCACTGCCGCCAGTGATTGATGGTGTTAAATCTCTCCTTCGGTGATCAAAGAACATGGTGATGGGGAGTTGCCGTCTCTTTCTTTCATTTCTTCCATGATGTTTTTGTATGGAGCGAAAACGTCATCTATCCCTCGCATGAATTTCAGGGCAATCACCATGGAGGGGTCCATACTATAGGCCAGGTTTTTCAGTGTCTCAATATTCCTGGTCATCTCACCCAACTTCTCCAATGTTATTTCTTGGTGCTCTTCCTCATCCTCTTTCCCTTTCGCTTCCTCTTCCTTGCCTGAGTCTACTAACTCCTGTAGATCCTCCTCGGTCAGCTCAGTGTCGTGCTCTTCAATTAGGTCCCTAATCTCGTCCTCTGCCATATCCTGGAAGCCTTCAGCAGCCACTTTCCTTTCTGAATATTTTCATTAAAATCCATCAAAATCATATTCCTTGTCATTGTCTTAAGCACCAAACAGCTCCTCCCAGTCTTCTCCTTGAACAGGGCTAGAGGGTACGTGTTGTTCGAATCGTTTTCAATTAAAAAATGTTACAGCACATGTATATTTTACCTAAACTGTTCCTGAATGAATATATTCTCAGAAATAAATAGTAGTTTTGCTGAAACGTGATGTATTTCAATGTAAAATAGGATAAAATACATGACGAAAACAAAAGACTTTACCTAACCTTCCAATGTTCAAGAGATGTTACTCGTTTTTTTAATAGTTTTCGGTTAAAATACTGTTATATTACAATGATATTATATTCATACTGTGCTTGATATACTACATCCACGGAAATGTAATATATTTTTGCTGAAATGACGTACGTATTAGTGGAAAGTGGGATAAAATCGTGACGAAAACAATGACTTTCGCATCCTTTCGTTCAAAAGATGTTACCGTAATCGCTTTTCGAATGGTTTTCAGTTAAAAAAAACTGTTGCATCACAAGTGAATTAGGGTAGAATATTATTGTAATACAACAGTTTTTTAACTGTAAACCATTCGAAAAGCGATTACGGAAACATCTTTTGAACGAAAGAAAGCGAGTCATTGCTCTCGTCACTTTCCACTGTAATACGTACGTAATTTCAGCAAAATATTACATTTCCATATTCTCAGAAATAAATAGTAGTTTTGCTGAAATATAATGCATTTCAATGTAAATTAGAATAAACTACATGAAAACAAACGACTTTACCTAACCTTCTGATGTTCAAGATATGTTACTCGTTTTTTTAGTAGTTTTCGGTTAAAATACTCTTATATTAGTGATATTCTATTCATACTGTGCTTGATATAATACATTCACGGAAATGTAATATTTTTGCAACTACAATGCTGATGTCAACACAAGCGTGGTTACAGCGAGACTGACTGAGTGAGGAAGAGCTATGCGTGTGTGTGTGAGGTTGCGGGAGCGGGCGGTGTCCCGTGTTCGGTGCCACGCGTGAGTTGAATGGCGCGCGAGTTGAATGGCGCATGATTTGAATGTACTTCAATTACTTCAATGTACAGAATATTCCTCCGGCGGGGCAATCCGCGTATTTGCAAATCCGTGTATTATAAACCCGCGTATGTTAAGGGCCGACTGTATATGTATATATATATATATATATATATGTATATATATATATATATATATATATATATATATATATATATATATATATATATATATATATACATGTCTGAGGGTGCACTACATAAGATGTCTTCAAGAAAGACCACAAGACTTTTTTTCTTTTTTTTACAAGTACTTGACATCACTGACATGGTAAGTAAACATATCATTACTCTGTGCATGCTAATGATGTTCAGACTCATATATTTATCAATAACCCAACTAGGAACATTTTAGGATAAAGTATTGTATATGATATAAAAGCATGCAATAAATTATTTTACTCATATTTTTTTCATGGAAACTACATAAAACCATGAATAATTCTCAATTATTTATGGTTTCATACAATTTTTCAGACAATTTTATGCTAGAAGTGACCCCCATTACAATTAATAAAACAATTCCATGGCAGTGAAATGAGCCCCCCCCCCCCCCCAAAAAAAAATTGGGGCAACCTCCGAGGCCAAGTTTAAGTGTTCATGCACGTACAGTGGGGTATGCTATAACGAATCTAATTGGTTCTAGAACCTTGTTCGTTATAGCATTCGTTCGTTATAGGATTAATCCGTTCCAGGCCCCCAAATACAACCACTTAACACTGAAAAATATAATATAAAATTGTAAAAATTGTAAATAAGTGCATAAATATGCATCTAAACCCCTGAAATAAAGAATATCATTAATACTTGTAATAAAAATACAATAAATTAGTAAAAAAAAAAAAAAAAAAAAAAAAAAGAAAAAATACAAATTTTAAATGTTCGTTGCAGGAGTTTCGTTCGTTATAGCATTCTCAATTTTATAGGTAAAACCGTTCGTTATAGGAATATTCGTAGTAGGATCCGTTCGTTATAGCATACCCCACTGTATGTGTCTCAGGCTCCGACGCTGAGAAGGTTAACCCGAGGGAGGAGGAGGAGTATCTGAGGTAATTGGCTATGTGCTCAGCTAATAAAAGAGAAGAGGGGATTTCAGGATCAATCTTCCATATCTATGCAGGTACTCTCTGCTGGGTGGATGCTGTTATTAAGTTTGTTTACGTAGATAAATAGCTGACCAGCCACCAAGCCCTGGCACCTGCCTGTCTCCACACTGGTAAAATGGTGTTACCCAGAGGATGTTTATGAGAAGGGAAGGAGCTGTTTATGTAATACAGTATAGAACTACTGGTACTTTTTTGTACATCCAACCATTTTTTGGGGGGCAGGGGGTGACCTGTTGATAGTTGAAACCACGAATAACAAGGGTCAACTGTAGTACAAAGGTATATTTTGCCTCACTAAAGCCCAGTCATGTTTTATTTTTATGTTTTTAGTTTGTTTCAGTTGTACAGTCACTCGAAAAACTATCTTTACAAATTTGTGCTAGGCAGTATGACACAACGAACGAAGGATTGACAACCCAACCGATGTAATGGCCCCTGTCTCATCAATAGAAGTATTATATAAATGGGTTATTTACATCTGATTTATATTCAGATTCAACCCCCCGAAACTTTCCAATGGCTATGAGGTGACATGTTCAATGCACGTGATAAGGTGTGCCCACGAGAAGCTGCGTCATACTATGCTGAGTAAAGGCATAAGTAGCCGGCTCTCTGGCCACCTAAAGCGAGCAGTAGTTTGATATCCTTGACTAGAGGAAAACATTATTTGAGAGCCGCAGTGGATGGCTACGTCTTCCCTCGAGGGGGAACGACGTACTTATTCCGTTCTCCCTCGATGAGTCACTACTCAAAGTCTCAATCACAACTTAATATTGAACGGACGTTGATTCACTCATAAGCAGTGGAACTTACGGTTGATCTACACTCAGGAATTATATACATAATACTTTTTAATAAAACAAGAAACTTCAATTTGGTTTCGTTACTAAAGCCCAATATAAAATATATAAACCCACCAAGCTGGTTAACTTGGAATTAACCAGCCGGTTCATAAAGGTAGCAGCGACAGTGGGATCGGATACTGAATTCCGGTGTGAATAAACTTCTACATAACAAGTCATCAGTGTTTTCCGTAGCAAGAAAAACAAAGAAAAAGTGACTTGTTACATAAAAGTTCCAAGTGTAGTGCTATATCCCGTAGTGAGACGATAGTAATGGAGTTTCTCATTCTGTCGCCCAAAGATGGTGCAGAATTATTCCAAATAACCGCAATTGAGTTATTGTTGACGTGAAATCCCTGTTAACGACAAGTGAGAGCGGTCAGGAAAGCGTCTTGTCAGCACCTGACCATTCTGTGAAAGGTATTCCCGTCGTGAAGTGGATTCACCCAGCGTTCGTCATGCAGCGCGCGCAGACTCATAGTGGGAGGGAAGAGTGCGGTTACCCACCCACCACCTGGAACCATCTGTGGATTGCGTTTTCTGTGAAGACCTCCAACAGTGGGATTCTATAACTTCTCAAGTGATTGTTACAATTAACAGTCATCTCACCATATACACAGTTGGTAAAGGTAGAGGAATTATGTTCTCCCCATTACTGTGGCATACTGGTTTAGAAGAACACACACACACACATATATATATATATATATATTATATATATATATATATATTATTATATATATATATATATATACAGACCCCGACTTACGACTGCTAGGACTTACGACCGCCGCAGATTTTTTATTAAAATTTTTTTTTTTTTTTTTTTTTAAAATGACACTTATTTTCTATACCGAAACGTTTCCAGTTAATGTAGTCTCCATGTATAATTAGAAAATTATGGGGGCCCCATGTGAATTCAGCTGACTACATTAAAGGTAAGTGCTATCACACTGTAACCATTCCTTATTATTTATTACTTTCACTGCACTGTATCCATTCCTCATTATTCATTACTTTTACTATACTGTATTTCATTGTAGATTATCTATTTAAAAAAAAAAAAAAAAAAAAAAAAAATTTATCTATGTCGGACTTACGACCATGTCGGACTTACGACCTGGATTTGGGTCCCTAACCCCGTCGTAAGTCGGGGTCTATCTTATATTTATATATATATATATATATATATATATATATATATATATATATATATATATAAAACATAAGTGTAAATATGAAATAGCAAGCACCCCCCCCCCTAGTGATGACACATCTCTGGTCTGAGAGATGGTCTCAGCATTCTGAGGTATGGGTGTTGTGGATGACCTAGTGTAACTAAGAGTGGTAGTTTGCTGTACTCATGATTTTCGTGAACATTGACCCAGTCACCGGACCTTGGAATCGGCTGTGAGTGACACACACAAGTCTACGGGATTGCGGCAACAATTTCACATTATCAAGAAATTCTAGAAAGGATTCTTCAATCAAGCCTACAAGGAATAGGTAGTATCTAGGTATACATTAAATATATACACACATTTACATGTTCGAGACATAACTCCACTTTGATAGGACATCGATAGGTTATGTCATTGTTGTAAGTGCTTACTTATTTTAATTTATACTGATGTGAAATAATTCCCGGTATTTATTAGACATAGAAAATGTGGACATTTTCTTTTGATCCCAGGGAGGATAAGAATGTTCAGAATTTTCAAACTACATATTTTAATGATGTCAAAGACACATCTTAAAATAAAAATATGATAGTTCTACAGTAAAGTATCACACTGTAAATTTTCAGCCATGCCGTGTAGAACCCTTCACAACTCAGTACCATTGCTCACCGCAAGGTCGAAAGTGTTGTCCATCATTCCCGCTCAGAGGAAGGCGGATAATGTGTCAGAGCTAACCCAAGACCTCACACCTTCACTTTCCCAGCGTGATTACAGTAGCAAAAGTTGTACATTGCTAAGAAGATGCGTTCTTAAACATGAAGTAGGCAAAGATTATTTCTGCCATGTTGCTTTTGATATTGGCAGTAATGTGTGAAGTCATGTTTTTTTTTCTGTTGTGATAAGTCAGTGACATCCAAGATGAAAATTGTTCATAACATTTTAACCCAAAAGGCACTAAAGTTTCGGACCCCTGTAGTAGATAAAACCCCTACAGTAGTAGAATCCCCAGCTTAGTGGCCACACCTATGTTTATAACATGGTTAGGGTTGTATAGGATGTACTATACTCTGTGAGCTTATTTAGGCCTCACGGAGCTTGGCCAGTAGGTGACCGAGCGATGCAATGGCCCCTGTCTCATCAACAAAAGTATTATATAAATGGGTTATTTACATCTGATTTATATTCAGATTCATCCCCTGTAACTTTCCACTGGCTATGAGGTGACATTTTAAATGCACATGATAAGGTGTGCCCACGGGAAGCTGTGTCATACTATGTTGAGCAAAGGCATAAGTAGCCGGCTCTCTGGCCACCTAAAGCGAGCAGTAGTTTGATATCCGTGACTAGAGGAAGACGTTATTTGAGAGCTGCGGTGGATGGCTCCGTTTTCCCTCCAGGGGAACGACGTACCTATTCCGTTCTCCCTCGATGGGTCACTATTCAAAGTCTCACTCACAACTTAATATCAAACGGACGTTGATTCACGTCTACTGTATTTACGTAGATGCGGTCCCTTTCTCACCATACTCATAAATAGTAAAACTTACGATTGATCTACACACAGGAATTATATACATAATACTTTTTAATAAAACAAGAAACTTCAATTGGGTTTTGTTACTAAAGCCCAATATAATATATGTGAACCAACCTGGTTGACTGGGAATTAACCAACAGGTTCACTGAGACAAGAGGAGTCGCAGTGTTCATTCTGAAATTCATCCATCTCCATCTGGTAAAGACAGTTTTTTGAGCCACTGTACAACTGAAATTAAACTAAGAACATAATAAATAAGCCATAACTGGGCTTTAGTGAGGGAAGTTTCTAGAGGGTCAATGTACAAGTATAGTTTTTCTAAGTTATTTTTTTAACATTTTAAAAGGTTAAAAATTATTTTTGTCAAAGATGATTTTTCTCGATTTACCCCACCTGGAAAGGGGGGGGGGTGGTTTACTACCACCATCACCCTAACCCGTGGCTTAAGGGTTTAGGAGGTAACTCCTAGTAACTCTTATTGCACCACCTCACCTCACCACCTCATGCACCATTCAACATTGTTTCTGATGAGTTAAATTCAAGTGTGTGCATTTACTTGTATTGTCATGTTATAACACTGTATCATGAATGAATCATTGTATGTGCTTAAAACTGTTTACTGTCATTCATATATGTGCTTGTATTATGTTCTATGGCCACAAAAATTTTCCTTGGCAAAGCATCTCAACTTACATAATGGGAGTCAATGGGAAAAATGGTTTCACATTACGGAATTTCGAGATACGGACAAATTTTCAGGAAAGGAACCCTTCCGTAACCCGGGAGTTGCCTGTAATTCCATTTTAGGGTCCAAGTTGTTCATGACATATAAACTGCTTCATACCATTCCTAGCTACAGTAAAAGTCCAAAAATCCGGATGCCAGAAATCCGGACCACCCGAGAATCCAGACTTTTTGAAAACTAATTATTATTATTATTTTTTTAGCGGGCTTTTGTGTGTATGTGCGCATGCGTGAGCGCCACAGCTGCACAGCGACAACAAGCGACCACGTGGTCGCCACTTTAAAACGAGCAATCAAATTGTGACAACATACCGTATATACAGTACTCATCTATAACCCCATCGTTTATCGGTCGACCCTGATTTTTTGACCAAGAAATCGTTAATTTATGATATTCCTCGTTTATAGTTCGACCCACGTTTTTGAGGGTAAGGGAACAACAAAACCTTCAGTAAAAACGTTCTACGTCCTATAAACTGAAACACGAGTGCCGAAGGCAAATTGTTTACCATTTATTATTACGACACTTTACACTGAAACGCATGTAGTTTCAACAAAAATATTGTAGATTTCCATTAAAGTATTTATTCAAGTCAATTAGGAGGGAATATTATTGTAATACAACAGTTGTTTAACTAAACCATTCGAAAAGCGATTACGGTAACATCTTTTGAACGAAAGAAAGCGAAAGTCATTGTTTTCGTCACGATTTTATCCCACTTTCCACTTTAATAAATACATAATTTCAGCAAAAATATTACATTTCCGTGAATGTATTATATCAAGCACAGTATGAATAGAATATCATTGTAATATAAGAGAATTTGAACCAAAAACTATTAAAAAAACGAGTAACATCTCAAGAACATCGGAAGCTTAGGTAAAGTCTTTTGTTTTCGTCATGTATTTTATCCTATTTTACATTGAAATACATCACGTTTCAGCAAAACTACTATTTATTTCCGAGAATATATTCATTCAGGCGCAGTTTAGGTAAAATATACGTGTGATGTAATAGTTTTTTAACTGAAAACGATTCGAAAAACACTTACCCTCTAGCCCTGTTCAAGGAGAGACTGGGAGAAGCAGTTTGGTGCTGCAGACGATGACAAAGAAAATGATTTTGATGGATTTTAATGAAAATATTCAGAAATATGGTATCGTAGTATTTATTCAAGTCAATTAGGATAGAATATTATTGTAATACAGTACAACAGTTTTTTAACTAAACCATTCGAAAAGCGATTACGGTAACATCTTTTGAATGAAAGAAAGCTTAAGTCATTGTTTTCGTCACGATTTGATCCCACTTTCCACTGTACATGTAATACGTACATCATTTTAGCAAAAATATTACATTTCCGTGAATGCATTATATCAAGCACAGTATGAATAGAATACCATTGTAATATAACAATATTTTGAGTCCTACTCTTTCCATTTACAGAGTACTGTACAAGCCCATAATAATGGCTCCAAAAGTAAATAAACTTTGTTGTGTGAAGAGAAAGAAGAACACGTTGAAATTGAGTGACAAACTTGAAATAATTAAGAAACTAGTACGTGGTGTGAGCAATACTGTTCTAATGGAAACACACGACATTGGAAAGTCTACAATTTATGATATCAAAAAGGCAAAGAATAAAATTCTAGAATTCACAGCTTTTTCATTAAAACTGCTCGTTTTGATAAATGAAGCATGCTATATTTGCTAATGAATAAACTATCAAAATGTACCTGTTCATCTCTTCTTTATTCCTCCTTAAATTTGAATTTTAAAAGTACTGCCTGAGGATCCGGAAAATCCGGACCGACCCAATCCCCAAGCAGTCCGGATTTTTGGACTTCTACTGTACTTTAAAAGCTAACAGGTAGACCACTCGTGATGATCCTTAGGTTATAAATGAAGGATTGAAGAATCGCATGAAGGCAGGAAGTGAGTGGCCTGGAAACCCTTGGTCCTCCCTTGGTGTAGTTTTAAGTTGGCAGTAAGGAATCAGATTATTTATGAACTCTATTTTGAGACAGAAAATGAGTTCAAAGTGGGTAAGCCAAGGATTTTAAATTTACACACATTTTCCACACTTGTGTGGATTAGCCAAGATTACCTGATGCCTCCCAAAAGCTGGGAATGCTGTACAGATGCCGTAGCTACTTCACTCCTGAGCAGTTGCTTCAAGTATACAGTCAACCCTCGCTTTATGCAGTCCCACATTCCACGTTTCCACGTTTACGCGGTACCCTGCCGAAACCGGAATGCTCACATTCCACGGTGCGTGTACCCCTTTACGCGGAGAGCGGCGCGAGCAGGGTGCGCTCAAGGTCGCCCAGTCATCAAAACATTACCGAGTTCTTCACCCGCCACCCACCACAGCCGGCCCAAGTCAGTGATAGTGATAATTATAGTGAGGATATGGACTTATATGGACTTTGAGGGGTTTGACAAAGAGGCCCTGCAAGCCTCTGTGGTGGATAGTGATACAATTGATGCAAGTGATACAGGTGAGAGCCAATAATCTGCCCTCTGCCTCGGAACCAACCCCCCATCCCCGTGTGCCCAGCCATCTTTTCTACTAATGTAAGTGTTAAAAAACCTAATATTATTGATATTTCTCTTAATTATTAATTGTGTGTGCATACCATCATAAAATTAAGAAGTTATTTTTACTACAACGTAGGTATTGTGTCTGAAAAAGTGGAGTTTGGGGGTCGGCCCGGTCTCTATTTCAATTAATCCCATATGTTATTTTGTTCACTTTACGCGGGCCGCCGTGGGTTGAATTAACCGCGTAAAGTGAGGGTTCACTGTATAAGGGATTCATTTGTCCTAACTTGGAGTACTGCTCTCATATCTTGGGTGGCTCTTCTTCTGTCCAACTGTCAGATAGGGTGGAATCAAAGGCATTTCGTCTTATTAACTCTCCCTTTAGTTGATAATCTTTCTTCCCTTTCTCTTCGCCACAATGTTGCTTCATTCTCTATCTTTTACAGGTACTTTAACGGGCAATGTTCGGTGGTTTTGGCATCCTGTGTACCGCCGGCAAGGCTGTGGGCTCGTAACACTCGTCTTGCCCGCGGTGCCCACCATTATAGTATGTCCTTCTTTTCTAACAAAGCCAAACTGTGGAATGCTCTGCCTTCTTCTGTGTTTCCATACTCATACAATCTGTCTCACTTCAAAAAGCTGGTTTTCCGGCATCTTCGTGGTGTACATTAAAATAATCTTTTTTCTTTTCCATTTTTAATTTCTTTTTACTCTTATTTTTCTGCCCCTTAGGCCCCATTGTGGGTTGATGAACTGTACCCGGGTGGGCTATTCCCTGTATAAAAAAAAAAAAGTTACATGGTCTCATTTCTTACAACCTCTCCACATGTCATTCCTGACCTACCACTGACTTTCCTACCCTCCACAGTCCACCTTATGCACCTCCCAATTGGTCTCATTCATTCTCTCCACATGCCCAAACCATCTCAACCTGCCTCTACACAAAACTTTACCAATACTCTCTTTTAGCTCTGAAAAGGGTTTCTTATCTTTCAGTGGCACATTATACATCCACCTCACCATTCTCATTCCAACTCACTCAAGCTTGTGTATGTCATCCTCTTTAATCACCCCTTGTTTTATTGACATACAACATCACACTTGTAGTGCCAGTTGCATACATCTTTCTTTTCAAGTGAATGGAAGGTCCTCTTGCTATCAATAAAGGCAGCAACTCCCTAAACTTTCTTACCATTTCTGACTTTTAAAACTGGATTGGCTTTAGTACTATCAAGTGTCCCTCACCCACACCATTAATATATATATATATATATATATGTATATATATATATATATATATATATATATATATATATATATATATATATATACTCACCCCTGAAGATGTGAATTACACGAAAGCGCTTGGGAACTTCGTGTTTTCTTCTTTCCTGGTGGTTATCAGCATATACCTAGATCACGCGCACCTACAGTGATTTACTTGCATATATATATATATATATATATATATATATATATATATATATATATATATATATATATATATATATATATATATATATATATATATATATATATATGCTGATAACCACCAGGAAAGAAGAAAACACGAAGTTCCCAAGCGCTTTCGTGTAATTCACATCTTCAGGGGTGAGTACAGACTAGATAGAGTAATGCAGAACAAGATGAATATATACAGAGGAGGGTGAGACCAGGTCCACAATGGTCAGGTAATGACCCTACTAATCTTTAAATGGCACACAACGGTTGGTGGTTGGGTCAGATGGGACAGTGACCCGCCCTCTCACCTGATCACAAATCTTCTTAATTACAAAGTTGTCCAGCTTGTACAAGCCGTTACTCAAATTCATGTTGAATGCTTCGGTATGTTTAATAAGACTAGATTCTATGATGTTCCTACTATCAATTGAATTACATGGTAATATTGAGGAGGCATTATCCCAGTCAATGCAATGCTTGTTATCCCTCAAATGAACAAACAGAGCATTGGATTCCTGGCCTGTCCTGACAGGCGGACTTTGAACATATAATCAACGACCTCACCAGCAAGGAATCGAACCCTCGACCTACAGGGTGTGACTAGGGAACGCTTACCGGCTAGGCCACAAGGACACTAAAAGCAGTTCTAGACTCTGTTATATTTCACACAAAGCCTGTTCATCGAGCTGATGGCGCCGTGAACCTCATTGGGAAACTGCCCGTGCCTCTTATGTGGTGTCAGTAGCATTTTACCGAATCCAGCTGGTATGAAACGCGAGGTACATATATATACTTCATTTTTAGTCCATTTAACACGCGGACTTTGAACATATAATCAACGACCTCACCAGCAAGGAATCGAACCCTCGATCTACAGGGTGTGACTAGGGAACGCTTACCGGCTAGGCCACAAGGACACTAAAAGCAGTTCTAGACTCTGTTATATTTCACACAAAGCCTGTTCATCGAGCTGATGGCGCCGTGAACCTCATTGGGAAACTGCCCGTGCCTCTTATGTGGTGTCAGTAGCATTTTACCGAATCCAGCTGGTATGAAACGCGAGGTACATATATATACTTCATTTTTAGTCCATTTAACACGCAGACAGGCTTTGTGTGAAATATAACAGAGTCTAGAACTGCTTTTAGTGTCCTTGTGGCCTAGCCGGTAAGCGTTCCCTAGTCACACCCTGTAGGTCGAGGGTTCGATTCCTTGCTGGTGAGGTCGTTGATTATATATATATATATATATATATATACATTTATATATATAAATATATACATATATATATATATATATATATATATATATATATATATAATTATATATTTTTTTTTTTTTTTTTTTTACACATTCACTGCCATACCCTTTGACTCTACTCCATCTTTTCTTTACTTAAATTTCTCTACTGCCTTTTCAATACTATCTGCTATCAGCATTAAGTCATCAGCATACAACAACTTCCAGGGCAGAGTCCTTAAGTCCCATGATGATTTTGCCTCCAGCCCCTAACTAAATTCCTCACCATTTACTCTCACAGCAGTCCTTGAGTCATCATACAATGCCATAACAACTCAAACAAGACATTCCTCGAACCCAAACTTTCTTATTGCCCAGTGTACTACCTCACAAGGCTTTTGTTAAATGCCTTCCTTAAGTCTATAAAAATACAACTTTCTCTCCTTCCCTTGTAACTGCCTGGTCATAAATATTGCCCGTAATCCCCCTGCCTGACATGAACCTAAACTGTAAATTGTTAATTTCACTCTCTCCCTTATCAATCTCTCAATCACTCTTTCCACAACTTTCATAACCTGATCTAACTGCTTCAGGCTTCTGTAGTTGCTGTGTTCAATTGCATCACCTTTACCCTTGTAAGTATTCATGATCTTTCAATCCCAAGGTAGGTATGGCTCAACTGCTCCTATCCCACTCTTTCAGCAGTTGATTGCAGTGTTTTCTCCAAGCATCCTTGATTTCCTCATTATCAACAAAAACATTACCAAGGCCATTTTTCATGCGCTGCTCACCAACTACATCATTGTTTCTACCCACTATTTGCCTTGTTATTCTGTATACCTCTCCTATAGTATCCACACTCTTCAGCATATCCACAAATGCATTCTGTTCACACTTCTTTGGCTAGTATAGCTCTCTTCTTACCCTGCACTCGGCCTCCAGATAATCCTTGTCATCACCCACTCTCCAGGCCTTGTAAAATCTTCTTTTCTCTTTTATCACTCTGTCCACTTCTTCATTCTGCCACTACATTACTGCCTGCTTGGCTGGGACCTTCATTTAGTCATACATCTTTTCAACTGCACTTAGCAGACCTCTTTATTTTGTCCAGCATCTTGTAACACTGCCCCTCAGACTGCTAATGGTTGATTCCAGCAATGTAAAATGCTTCTGTTTTATTCTGCTCCTTCAACTTCTACACTCACCTTCTGGGAACATACACATTCGTCATTTCTCTGAACCTTCTGTCCCCGTAGTGAAGGGGTTAAGAAACTATTGCAACATACGTGATCAAATGGCCTTGAGTCAAGTGGGTGAGAAGACACAGCAACACAATATCTAGCTGCTTAGTAACATGAACAGTGTACAGTGTCTGCCATTACACAATGCATTATCTCAGATATGGGCAGAAAGAGAATCTTAAAGGTCATTCACTTCCTCCGTTTGGCCATACTTCAGTCCTCCATCTGTATGAGAGACTTTTATTTCCCCAGTCTTCACTTACTAACATTCATGACAAATTAGGCTTGATATGATACACACATTTTGCATGACTGGGGGAATGCGATAGAGCTTGTATTCCTTTGGATTTGTCTTTCTAATTTTTCAATTACTGAAAGGCCAAGTTACTTTTGTGCAAGGTATTCAAAAGAATCTATAGCACCAGAGTAAGGTAACTTAGAAACTGACTAACAAACATAATCACTGGGGAAATAAGAAAAACAAAGCTTTTAACCCTTCTCTGACAGTTTGGTAGCTAACCTACAAATATACTGTGTAAGTAATTCACCTATCACCTTAACCACTTGAATTATCTTAGCATTTATATTGTGTGGCCAGAACCAAAATTTAAAAATATGTAAAAAAGGGGCATAAATGTGCAATTATAAAACTCACCCTTCTTGTTTAAATTACTTGGAGACCAGGAGGGGTAGATGTAATTGGTTCAAAGAGTGTCAGTGAACTGAGAGGATCAAAGCACAAATACTTTAATAGATGAAAGGTTTCTGATTACATGAGCCCCTCTTAAAGGTTCCCTTCTGAGATTTCAAGTAAAAACATCTTCCATATAACCACTGGAGCAGTGGTTTGAATCCTTGGTTCAAATGGGTGAAAAGCTACTTGCAGCACAAAAACTTGTTCACTTAATGTGTCCAGTAAAGTATGCCAAGCCCTCTGGCAATGGCAGGCTTTGCTAATGGGTGTTAGTTACGGTACATCTTGTAGATCATTTAATGAGGACCCATAAGCCAGAAATTTAGGTTTAAATATCATATATAAAATAAATGCTTACAGATGAAAATGGTATTAAATTACAAAAAATACATACAAGTAAATCAGAATGCAATACAGTAGTAAAAAAAAGTCACTTACAAAATATGGATATTTAATTTAAGCAGGAACTTAGGGTGCGCATACCTGTATGGGGAGGCAGGAGATCGCGGGGGGCTGGGGTTGTGGGAACGCACGGCAGTGAAACTGTGCCTCTTCTCCCGCTGGTGGCGAGTGCTTGGCCCCCGCAGGAGAGGGGCTACAGCTGAAGGTGGTACTATAGGGGAGGAGGATGAAGGGCCAGTGTTAGGTGGAGAGGCAGAGGTGGAGGTAGGGGAAGGTAAAGAGAGGTCGGGGCTAGTCACCACTGAAGATGATGAGGAAGATGACTCTAACTTTGAGACTGGATGAACTTGAGCAGAGGGAGTACCACTCCCACCGCCTTCATGGAGTATGAGGGGTGTGGGGGGCTTCCTCTCTAAGCTCGTGGGGGTTGGAGGGGCAACACGCGAGGGGCCCTGTTGTGCACTGAAATAAAACAATCACTCTAGATTCCCACTATATTAAGAAAAAAAAAAAAACTATATATATATATATATATATATATATATATATATATATATATATATATATATATATATATATATATATATATATATATCTTGATAAAATCACACAGGAGAATGGAAACAACGGAGTACCTTAGCTTTCGTCTTTATTCAAGACATCTTCAGAGGCAACTGGATTACATGGACAGAGAGAGGCTTAAATATACAGGGTGACCTTAAAAACATGAGGTCAGGTCATAATGATGACATCCACTAATCCACACACCAACACACGTAGAGGAGCTTAAGAGAAGGGTGGTGACGTGACTAACCAGGTCAGGTCAGAAATAAGGGACCCACAAAATAACTATCATAGTTATTTTGTGGGTCCCTTATTTCTGACCTGACCTGGTTAGTCATGTCACCACCCTTCTCTTAAGCTCCTCTACGTGTGTTGGTGTGTGGATTAGTGGATGTCATCATTATGACCTGACCTCATGTTTTTAAGGTCACCCTGTATATTTAAGCCTCTCTCTGTCCATGTAATCCAGTTGCCTCTGAAGATGTCTTGAATAAAGACGAAAGCTAAGGTACTCCGTTGTTTCCATTCTCCCGTGTGATTTTATCAAGATTTATCTTATCCACGTTTTCATTGTGGATTTACATGATATATATATATATATATATATATATATATATATATATATATATATATATATATATATATATATATATATATATATATATATATACTGTATATATATATGCACACACACACACAGTGGCCCCTCGGTTAACGAACACAATTCGTTCCACAGAATCGTTCCTTAACCGAATCCATTATTTCAATGGGATATTGGGTAATTGGTTCCAGCTCACAGAAAAGTATATACAAAGTAAAGCCAAAAAATGCATAAAGTCAGAAACACTCCTAAAATTCCCCTAAATCGCCCTTAAATCAATATATATATATATATATATATATATATATATATATATATATATATATATATATATATATATATATATATATATATACACAGTGGGGTATGCTATAACGAACGGATCCTACTACGAATATTCCTATAACGAACGGTTTTACCTATAAAATTGATAATGCTATAACGAACGAAACTCCTACTACGAACATTATAATTTTTTTTTTTTGTTTACTAATTTATTGTTTTTGTATTACAAGTATTAATGATATTCTTTATTTCAAGGGTTTAGATGCATATTTATGCACATTTTTACAATTTAATATTATATTTTTCAGTGTTAAGTGGTTGTATTTGGGGGCCTGGAACGGATTAATCCTATAACGAATGAATGCTATAACGAACAAGGTTCTAGAACCAATTAGATTCGTTATAGCATACCGTATATCTTGGCTTATAAGACGGAATTTGAACATTAAAAAAATCTGCCCAAAGTTAGGGGGTCGTCTTAATCACCAAGTATACTTACCTCTTAAATATTGTGGTTTAGTGTGTCAAGAATGGTGATGGAAACATCGTAAGCCACTCACAAGCTCCTACCACTAATTATTTTATACTGAAACTTACGTTTGGCAAGCTGGATTCAAATTAAGATTACCGGTATATTAAAATAATAAAAATGTATTATAAACCTGTCTAAAATACCGTAAAAGAACATTATACCCCTGTAATAAACACAGCTATCATCACACACCCCTCCCCACGCCCCCCCCATTTGCCAGTGAGGAGACAAGAAAGGGAAAGTGACCGCGAGATTGGGCTATTTATAGCCGTGGAGGTGGTCAGTAATGCATATCGGTATATTTACTGATAATAATACTTATCTCCTATAAATAATTAATTTAAAATTTATTTTTTTACAAGGAATATTCAGTAAATGACTGCATTAATTCTTGAAACTACCGACAGTTAAATACAGACGCTTAAGTGACGTCACTAGCGTTTACACTACACCAGCTGGTAACATTTGATGCCATTACTTGAAGTGAATTGGCCTTATTTTAAGTAACTACCGTATATCTCGGCCTATAAGGCGTCGGGGTGCATAAGACGGCCCCCCCCCCCAAATTTCCATTTAAAAAGTAGCTTTTGAGCTCTATTCGCTGTATAAGACCAGTACCCCAAATGTGACACTTACCCACTGATCCAGTAGTCCTTTACCAACCATCCTTGGTTTTTTAAAATAAGGCCAATTCACTTCAAGTAATGTCATCAAATGTTACCCGCTGGTGTAGTGTAAACACTAGTGACGTCACTGAAGCGTCTGCTACTTACCGTTAACTGGAACTAATGTCTGTGTCAGTAAAATTTTTCCATTTACTTGAAATATATATATATATATATATATATATATATATATATATATATATATATATATATATATATATATATATATATATATATATATATATATATATATATATATACAGTAAGTCCCCAAGTTACGTACATAATGGGGACCAAAAGGTTGTACGTAACTCGAAATGTACGTAACTCGAAAATCCCCCAACCCTATAATGTTATCTGGTGGTAATTAATACAACTAGTGAGATTGCTTGACGTTTCGTAGCACTCCCACTAGCTTCACCACTCTTACGCTTTACACCAGTCATGCACACAGAGTAAAGTGTACAAAATAGGGCAGAAATTCACAGGAGAAGTATGCACAATGACCACACGTGTTGCTTTGGTGCGTCTAGCGTGTCGTCTGCATGGTCAGTGATAGTGGCGGCGGGGTGCGGCTGGCACGCAAACTATACGCTCGCCTGCCAAATTTAAAAATTGCTCGCCCTTTTAAGACAATATTTTTGCAATTAAAGACTTCAGAAACGATGTACGTATCGGCCGTTTGTACGTAAGTCGGATGTACGTAACTCGGGGACGAACTGTGTATATATATATATATATATATATATATATATATATATATATATATATATATATATATATATATATATATACAGCGGTTAGCGTTCCCCGGTCACAGTCATAGGCCTGTGTGCCGTGGGTTCGAATCCTGGCGGGTTGAGGTGTTGATTGTATGTAGAAGTCCGCGTGCTTTATTGGGCGAATGAAATATATATATATATATGTATACCTGTATATATATATATATATATATATATATATATATATATATATATATATATATATATATATATATATATATATATACACACATTATTACCCCGCCTAACGCGGTTTCACTTAACGCGTTTTTTCATATACAGGTAGTCGTCGACTTACGACCTATGCGACCTACGTCTGTTCGACTTTACGACCGGCGGTACGACAGTTTTGGCCCCAGCCTCCTGGCGCTGCCGGGAGCTGGAGCCGCGTGCATCCCCGAGCTCAATTACAAACACGCTCGCTGGTACAGCACACTTCCCTCCGTGTCTGTTTGCCTTGTGCCTTTCTTTTATCTTGGAAATTTTTCTTGAACCACCACCCCCCCAAGATGTCTACCAAGAGGAAACTGTCTTCATCTACTCCTCAAAGATGATTATATTATCATTGCACATTATAATATACTGTACGTAAGGTAATTAAATTGTACTGTAGTATTCAGTGATTTACTTAAACCTGACGACCGTAACAATAATGAACAAAGAAAATGTTGATAAAATATAACTTAAAGATGATTATATTATCATTACACATTATAATATACGTAAGGTAATTATAACATAGGCCGACTTACGACCAGATCAACTTACGACCGGGCGGCCGTAACCAATCTAGGTCGTAAGTCGACGACTACCTGTAGAGTCAATCCTCACATTACGCGGTCCCGCATTCCGCGTTTCACCGTTAACGCGGTGCCTTGCCAAAACCTAACATGCTCACATTCCGCGGTCGTGAACCCCATTACGCGGAGAGCGGCTGGCAAGCCGCGCCATTTTTGGATCCAAACCTCCCGCCATCCGCCATGTTGTGTAAGAGGCGCGAAAATGGTGCGCACAAGGTCGCCCAGTCATCAAAACATTACCAGTTCTTCACCCGACACCCACTACAGCCGGCCCAAGTCAGTGATAGTGATAATTATAGTGAGGATATGGACTTATATGAACTTTGGGGGGTTTGACAAAGAGGCCCTGCAAGCCTCTGTGGTGGATAGTGATACAATTGATGCAAGTGATACAGGTGAGGGCCAATAATCTGCCCTCTGCCTCGGAACCAACCGCCCATCCCCGTGTGCCCAGCCATCTTTTCTACTAATGTAAGTGTTAAAAAACCTAATATTATTGATATTTCTCTTAATTATTAATTGTGTGTGCGTGCCATCATAAAGTTAAGATAATATTTTTACTACAACATAGTTGTGTGTCGTCAAAAATTGGAATTTGGGGATCGGCCTGGACTCCACTTCAATTAATCCCATATGTCATGTTGTTCACTTTACGCGTTCCTCACTTTCCGCGGTACCCTCCGGATTACATTAACCGTGTAATGTGAGACCCAACTGTACGCGGTGCCTCGCCAGAGCTGAACTTTCACTTAACACGGATTTTTTCCACACATACGCGGTGAGTGTCCGGCTCGAGACGCTATTTTTAGATTTGCCCCACCCGCCACCCTGCCTGACTGCCTGTTTTAGCTCATAAAATTCATACAAATTACCCGGCCAGAATATAATTTACATTGCTGGAATTCTTATAATTTGATAATCATTTTGAATATAAACATCATATATTTTGCATTAGACATACAAATTTTAGATAAAATGTTTTCTCTGAGTAGATATGCTCTCTTTTGTGCAAAATATATG
Organism: Homarus gammarus; assembly: GCA_958450375.1. Taxonomy (NCBI): domain Eukaryota; kingdom Metazoa; phylum Arthropoda; class Malacostraca; order Decapoda; family Nephropidae; genus Homarus; species Homarus gammarus. The sequence continues at coordinate 620,500 of CAUDMG010001222.1, forward strand.
ACATTTATATTCAAAATATTCCTGGTCTTACAAGGAATCCAGCAATGTCAATTATATTATCCTAACTTTAGTTTGAGGTATTATTTTTTACTAAAGTTAAATATTCTGGTTTTCCCACACATCTCCTTGGGATGGTTGGTGGGGGGTGGGGGGGAGGGAGGGACCGACCGACCATCTGTTACCCTGTGAAGAATATTTTTTTCTTTCTATTAACTGAAGATATTTGTTTTAGCTCATAAAATTCATACAAATTACCCGGTCAGAATATAATTTACATTGCTGGAATTCTTATAATTTGATGATCATTTTGAATATATATATCATATATTTTGCATTAGACATGCAAATTTTAGATAAAATGTTTTCTCTGAGTAGATATGTTCTCTTTTGTGCAAAATATATGACATTTATATTCAAAATATTCCTGGTCTTACAAGGAATCCAGCAATGTCAATTATATTATCCTAACTTTAATCTGAGGTATTATTTAATACAAAATGTTAAAATTTATTTTTTTCACCCACTCTTTCTCTTGAAGGGAGGATTGGTGGGGGGTGGGGGGGGAGGGTTGGGACTGACCGCGCGGTTGGAAGAGGGGGGAGGCAAGTTGGGGTACTTTGATTGACAGATAGTGTCGCGAAGAATATTTTTTTTTTTATTAACTGAAGATATTTGTTTTAGCTCATAAAATTCATACAAATTACCCGGCCAGAATATAATTTACATTGCCGGAATTCTTATAATTTGGTGATCATTTTGAATATAAACATCATATATTTTGCATTAGACATACAAATTTTAGATAAAATGTTTTCTCTGAGTAACTATGTTATCTTTTGTGCAAAATATAACAACGATCAACAAACACAGAAGGGTTTGATCGTTGTTTTAATAGGGCTAAAAAATCCTTTCATTCCTCTCAAACCAGACAAGTTCCTACACTTAAGAATATTTTGACTCTGCCCTATCGTAATGAATTTGTCCCGTTAGTTCGGTCCCTCAAGCTTCTAAATATTAATGTTGTTTTCAAGTATGACTCAACCATTACTAATATGTTAATAAGGAATAGCCCAAGTTTGAATGTAAATGGTAGTGTTTATTGTATTCCATGTAGCAAATGTAATTGTAATTATGTAGGTCAGACAGGAAAAACACTGCAGTTTAGAATCAAACAACATAAGTATAATATTAGAACTGCATCTGAAAGCAGTGCCTTGTTCGTTCATGTTAGGAATAATAATCACCCCATTGCTTGGGAAAAAAGCTTAGAAGTTTTCAAATCATCTTGTGTCACAGAAAGACTTCTTGTTGAAGCTAGTTTGATTAAGGAATTAAAATCAATAAACCTTAGTGATGGTCAGTTCAAAACTGATAATATGTTTCATAAATATATTTGTCAGTGGCCCAAGGTTAAAAATGCTTTAAAAACCTTTGATCTAGATGTATGATAGTTATTTTGTGGGTCCCCTTTTTTCTGACCTGACTTGACTAGTCACGTCACCACCCTTCTCTTAAGCTCCTCTACGTGTGTGTTGGTGTGGGGATTAGTGGATGTCATCATTTTGACCTGACCTCATGTTTTTAGGTCACCCTGTATATTTAAGCCTCTCTCTGTCCATGTAATCCAGTTGCCTCTGAAGATGTCTTGAATAAAGACGAAAGCTAAGGTACTCCGTTGTTTCCATTTTCCCGTGTGATTTTATCTAGATTTATCTTATCCACGTTTTCATTGTGGATTTTCATATAATATATATATATATATATATATATATATATATATATATATATATATACACACACACAGTTGTACCCCACTTAACGCGGTCAATAAAACCCAGAGGGTACCGTGTTAAGTGAACAACAGAACATATGGGATTAATTCCAATAGAAACCAGCCCGACCCCCAAACTCCACTTTTTGACGACACATAACTATGTTGTAGTAAAAATTTTATCTTAACTTTAAGATGGTATGAAAAAACAAGTAATATAGAAGAGGTTAGGTTAGGAAAAATAAAGGTTAACATAGGAAAAATAAAGGTTAGGTTAGAGAAACTAAAAATTAGGTGGAACACTTACGGTAGTAGAAGAGATGGGTCGGCGTACGGGGATGGAGGCTGGTTCCGAGGCAGAGGGCAGGCTACTGGCCCTCAGGTGAGTCACTATCACTGTCACCCACAGTTGTTATGGCCTCCCTGACAAATCCCTCAAAGTCATCTTCACTGTCTCTACCTCTGTCACTATCACTGGCTTGGGCTGGCTGTGGTGGGTTACGGGCGAAGAACTCGGTTATGCTTTTTTGACGGCTGGTATTTATGTTGTCTTGGTACACCGTGATGTACGGCTCCATAGCCTGCACCAGCCGGGTATGGAAGACTTCATAGCGGTCATTGTCGCGGGAAAGGACGGACTTCATTTTCTCTGCAAACTCTATGGCACACTTAATATCACTATGACTTAAACTGTGTTCTTCGGAGAATGACGCACCTTCTTCCTCCTCTTCACTGACGTGATCTTCTTCCAACATCTCGTCGGCAGTCACTTCAGGATCTCTGATCACCTCCAGGATGTCTTCGTTGGTGGTCTCGGAGAAGCCTTCAGCTGTAATATTGAGCGCAGCTTCTCTGGCAAGGTCCACTGCTACTGCAACAGTCTGAACCTCACCAGTCACAGGTTCACTCCTCTTCTCAGCTGGTATGCCATGCAACACATGTCTCCATGCGTGACGAATTGTAGCAATAGTCAGCAGATCCCATGCCTCCACCAAGAAGTCTACAGCTTGTTTAACGTTAAACTTCTTCCAAAATTGTTTGACGAGAAGTTCTTGAGTCGCCACCTCTTGTTCCTTGTCCTCGTCGCTTTTGCTCTCGCTGTCGGTGTCACCCAGCATACGCAACTCATCCTTGGTGTTGGTAGAGTCGTTCAGGAGCTTGAACTTCTTTGCAGAGTACGCAGCTTTCACATTGCAAATCAACTCCTGGTCCATGGGCTGGATTAATGACGTAGTGTTGGGAGGAAGGAAGACCACTTTTACGTTGGGGTGATGATCCATAAGTAGGGGCGAGTGTCCAGGTGCGTTGTCAAGGAGCAACAAAATATTGAATGAAACATTCTGTTGCTGACAGAATTTCTTCACGTCAGGAACAAAACAGTTGTCAAACCAGAAGAGGGACAGAGAAGAGGACATCCACGCCTTACGTGCGGTTAGCCAGTGGACATTAAGCTTGTTCATGTCCATATTCTTGTAGGCGTGCAGCTTGCGGGCTGTGTGAATCACCGATAACTTTGGTTTACAGGTACCGGAGGCATTGGTGGTAAGCAGGACGGTGATGCGTTCCTTCTGCAACTTCCGACCCCTTACCTTGCTGGCAGACTGGACAACGAAGGTCTTGGAAGGTAGCTTTTTCCAGAAAAGACCAGATTCGTCCATGTTAAACACCTGGTCGTCAGTGTACTGTCCTTCCTCCATAATCTCACGTAAGTACGGAGGAAAATCTCTAGCCGCCACACGGTCAGCACTCGCTTCCTCACCACCAATGTTGGTGTTGGTGATCTTGTTCCTCTTCTTAAACCTATGCAGCCAACCAGAGGAAGCATTGAAGGGTTTGGGCTCTGCAATTCCCAGCTTACGTGACACTGCTGCGTATAGCTCATGTGCGTATTCCTGCACTGAGCGCGTGTCCACCGCCATGTTGCGTCGCTCCTGACGAATCAAATAATTCACCAGCAAATTTTCCACTTTTGCTAGCACCCTGTTCTGGCAATACCTGATAGATGAAGCACCTGCAGACTTTGTGATTTTCATGTGCTCTTTGATCTTGGCTGCATCCTTCTTGATCGTGCGAATCGTAGATTCGTTGACGCCATGCTGGCGCGCGAGATCAACTTGCCGTGTTCCTTTCTCCAAATCTTGAATAATTTGGTACTTCACCTCGTAGCTTAAGGAACGTCGTGTCTTCTTTGGCTTAGTGCCGCTGGGTCCAGGTAAGGAAAGGTCTCTCTCTGGTGGCGGTGGTGGTCCGGCGGAAGCCATTTTACGGAACAATGGATGCGCGTTTACAAGGTGTGGCCTTGAGGGATGAAACTGCTGCGGCTAGGTCAAGCGTCGTCTTTCCTCCCTCCCTCCCTCCCCCGGGTGGTCACGTCATAATACTTTAAACCAATTACAGCTAGCAGCAGAGGGGGGTAGGGATGTATGGCCAATCACAGTCCGATACGTCATATGACGTCAGTGATAACGCAACAAAGACACACACTGTGCAACCTTACCGCGCCGCTTGCCCAAGCGGAGGGAGGAGGAGGGAGAGGCGAGGAGCACAGGCAGGCAGACGGGTGGGTGGCGCGTGGGGCAAATCTAAAAATAGCGTCTCGAGCCGGACACTCACCGCGTATATGTGGAAAAAATCCGTGTTAAGTGAAAGTTCAGCTCTGGCAAGGCACCGCGTATACGGTAAAACGCGCTAAGTGAAACCGCGTTAGGCGGGGTAATACTGTATATATATATATATATATATATATGCTGATAACCACCAGGAAAGAAGAAAACACGAAGTTCCGAAGCGCTTTCGTGTAATTCACATCTTCAGGGGTGAGTACAGACTAGATAGAGTAATGCAGAACAAGATGAATATAATCATCTTGTTCTGCATTACTCTATCTAGTTTGTACTCACCCCTGAAGATGTGAATTACACGAAAGCGCTTGGGAACTTCGTGTTTTCTTCTTTCCTGGTGGTTATCAGCATATACCTAGATCACGCGCACCTACAGTGATTTACTTGCCCATATATATATATATGCAAGTAAATCACTGTAGGTGCGCGTGATCTAGGTATATGCTGATAACCACCAGGAAAGAAGAAAACACGAAGTTCCCAAGCGCTTTCGTGTAATTCACATCTTCAGGGGTGAGTACAGACTAGAGATAGTAATGCAAAACAAGATGAATATATACAGAGGAGGGTGAGACCAGGTCCACAATGGTCAGGTAATTAGGTAATGACCCTACTAATCTTTAAATGGCACACAACGGTTGGTGGTTGGGTCAGATGGGACAGTGACCCGCCCTCTCACCTGATCACAAATCTTCTTAATTACAAAGTTGTCCAGCTTGTACATGCTGTTACTCAAATTCATGTTGAATGCTTCGGTATGTTTAATAAGACTAGATTCTATGATGTTCCTACTATCAATTGAATTACATGGTAATATTGAGGAGGCATTATCCCAGTCAATGCAATGCTTGTTATCCCTCAAATGAACAAACAGAGCATTGGATTCCTGGCCTGTCCTAACACTGTATTTGTGTTGTTTAATTCTAGTTACAAGATCTTTACCTGTCTGGCCTAAGTAAAACATATTACATTCCTTGCAAGGAACTTTATAAATGCAACCAATTGTGTTGTTGGGGGAGTTCTTGATTAACATTTGTTTAACAGTGCATGAGTTTTTAAATGCCACATTGATGTTCCAAGATTTTAGCTGTGCCGGAATGTGTGAGAAATATTTGTGAAATGGTAATATTAAGATATTCTTATGGTCATGGGTGGGCTTGGGATCAGTTCTATAAAAAGTTTTCTTAGTAATGTTTAAGCATTTGTCTATGAAAGATCTAGGGTATTTAAGGTTTGAGCCAATATTATATATATATTTGTATTCCTCATCGATGAATTCAGGACTGCAAATTCTCAAGGCACGTAAAAACATTGTTGTAAATACTGACTGTTTGACTTTATTATGGTAGGCAGAATAATAATGAATGTATGAACACACATTGGTTGGTTTTCTATAAATACTGAACTTAAAAGTGTTACCTATTCTGTGTATCAGACAGTCTAGGAATGGCAATTTACAGTCTTGCTCTAATTCCACAGTGAATTTGATCGAGGGGGCTAAGTTGTTAAGTTGTGGTAGGAAAACTTTTAGGTCCTCATTACATGGCCAGACATAATACATCATCAACATATCTAAACCAGACTGCTGAGGGTGGTAAAATATTACTTAAAGATCTTGTAACTAGAATTAAACAACACAAATACAGTGTTAGGACAGGCCAGGAATCCAATGCTCTGTTTGTTCATTTGAGGGATAACAAGCATTGCATTGACTGGGATAATGCCTCCTCAATATTACCATGTAATTCAATTGATAGTAGGAACATCATAGAATCGAGTCTTATTAAACATACCGAAGCATTCAACATGAATTTGAGTAAGGGCATGTACAAGCTGGACAACTTTGTAATTAAGAAGATTTGTGATCAGGTGAGAGGGCGGGTCACTGTCCCATCTGACCCAACCACCAACCGTTGTGTGCTATTTAAAGATTAGTAGGGTCATTACCTAATTACCTGACCATTGTGGACCTGGTCTCACCCTCCTCTGTATATATTCATCTTGTTTTGCATTACTCTCTCTAGTCTGTACTCACCCCTGAAGATGTGAATTACACGAAAGCGCTTGGGAACTTCGTGTTTTCTTCTTTCCTGGTGGTTATCAGCATATATATATATATATATATATATATATATATATATATATATATATATATATATATATATATATATATATATATATATATATATCTATATATCTTTTTTTTTAAAGGAGATTACCCCACCCGGGCACAGTTCACTGACCTACATCAGGGCCTGGGGGGCAACAATTTAATAATAATAATAATACAGTAATTCATAGTAAATAAAATTTATAATAAAAAGTAAAATAAAATAATAATAACAACAACAACACTGTAATAATGATAATAGAAAATAAAAAAATCGATACTAGTGAGAAATGCTAAAAGTACAGTCTGATGTGTTGTCAACGGTAAGAGAAACAATTGAGACCCTGCAATTGTGTGTAAATGAGGCAGAAAGTCATATCAGCAACCTGGGACTTTGTCACAATATTCGTGATGCCATATGGCAGCATGGTCTACCATTAGACAACACATTATGCTTCCAATATCTGTAATGTGATATAGGTGATTAATTTTTATGTCCTGTGCAAAATATGACATTTATATTCAAATTATTCACTGTCTTGCAGGGATTCCAGCAATGCAAATTATATTCTCCTAACTTTAGTCTGTGATATTATATAAGATAAAAACTGTAAGCCTAAAACCCTGACTGGGCAGATGGGGGGAGAGGGAGGGAGGGAAGAAGGAAGCAGGAGGTGAGGTGATATGTTTGACAGTTGGTGCCGAAGGTCTAATGTGTGTTTATTTACCAGTCCTTAAGAGTGACTAAGCTTTTCTCTTATAAAATGCCAATGAAATGACCTGGGAGAATATATTTAACATTGCTGGGATTCTTATAAGATAGTAATTAATCTGAATATCAACAAGCTATAATTTGCACTAGACATAAAAAAATTTTGTACCCAAATCATTTAGTAAAGGTACAGTACAGGTTTGCTCTTAAGCCATGTATTTCTTTTACGTTTCTTTTAGTATGGTGTGTGCATGTAAATGAATGAAAATAAATGAAGAAATTTATGTAAATCTACCCAAAAATACAGTTGAAAACTTTACATTACTAAAATGTACTACAGTACACTAATGTACTAAAATTCTTGGCTCTTGTGCAAAATATATGACGTTTATATTCAAATTATTCACTGTCTCTTGCAAGGATTCCAGCAATGTAAATTATATTCTGCTAACTTTAGTCTGACATATTATACAAGATTAAAAACTTCAAGCCTAAAACCACCAAACCCTGGCTGGGAGGAGGGGGGGGGGGGGGGGGGAGGGGGGGAGGAAGGGGAGGTGGCAGTGACATGTTTGACAGTTAGCACCAAAGATCTAGTGAAGTATTTATTTGTTTATTTATGTCCTTTAGATTGAGTTTTTGTTTTTTGCTTATAAAATGTCATAGAAGTGACCGTTGAGATATAATTTACATTGCTGGAATTCTTATAAGATAGTGATTAATTTGAATGTAAACATGCCATAGTTTGCAGTACACAAAAATTTTAGTAATCATTTTGTACATTATTCTGATTACATGTACAGTACAGCTTTGCCCTTAGGACAGTGTGTGCATGTAAATGAGTTTCAATAAATGAATAAAGTTACATATATCGAGCCAAAAATAATTGTTGAAAAACTTTATGTAGAGAGAGCTTGACTGGCTAAATTTTATAATGACCAAAAATTTTAATACTGTATAAAAAAAATGCACAAATATTAAGTGCACAATTTTTTTGATATTTACTCCATTGGAAACAAATGTAAACATAGAAGAGATTACTGAATTGGCCGAGTACCTCCTCAGCTTATCAGCTGATGTTCAAAACAAAACGTGATTTTCGTAAGGATTTCGTTAATAAAATTTTTTTTCGTTAACCGAATTGAAGATTCTTATGGAAGGTAAGTCGTTAACCGAAGCGTTCGTTAACGGATGGACCACTGTATTCTAATTATTTGCTGGCTTGCAAGGATTCCAGCAATGCAAGTTATATTCTGGTAATTTTAGTCTGTGACATTTCATAAAATAAAAACCTTAAGCCTAATACTACCTTCACCCTGTTTTGGGAATGCTTGCTAGGGAGGCTTAGGAGCCCAGACCCCCCAATTTTTAGTCCGAATCTTCCAAAATCCGGATTTACCAGGTTCGGATCTTAGAAGGTTTACTGTATTGAAAAAAAATTAAAATCTATATGATACTGGAGTAAATAAAACTGCGTGTTACAGCAAAGACTGGTATTTTCCACTCCCTTGGAACTGTGGGAGATTAGTAGGTTTCATGTAGCTGACCTGACCTGACACAATGTCAGGTGGAGGAAGGGTGGCGATTAGTGGTCTCATATTACTGACTGACCTTCTGATGCAATGTCAGGTTATCCATTGTTGGGTGGGGGATTAGTAGGTCTCATGACTGGAAGATGTCTTAAATAAAGGCAAAAACTAGGGTATTTTTGACGCGTGAAGCTACTAGAAAAAAAAGTGCATAAACTTACGTTCACAACATCTGCTCTAATTGTGTTGGAGATATTAGTTTCGTACCATTGTATATATGGAAATGAATTCCTAATGATGTTATTTTTTACCTATGAGATATATACAGTATTGTATATGAAGGGTACAGGTATTATAGGTTATTTATGAGAACACCACTACCACTAGAAGGTGTCGTTCAATTTCGTTCATTTCCTCCACAGACATTCTTATCATTATAATAAATATTTTAAAAGAGGATACAACTTTTTATTCTAATTACAGTATTACCCCGCTTTACACGGTTTCACGTTCAGCGATTTCTCATTTACGCGGTACCTTGCCAGAACCAGACTTTCACTTTCCGTGGTGTTATGTATATGTAAGTTTATATGCTGCCTTTATTGAATATATATATATTATATATTATGTTACTTCTTACCAAAGTCAGAAAGTGTTTAGGCTTGTGTAAACACGAAATGTGCTAGGCACGTTGTAACCAAGAACAGAGAATAAACGCCCAGCCAGACCAGCCATGTGACTCGTCATTCTCCCATTAAATAACGCAAGATACTACACTGGTGACGAGGATGGGATTCACAAAGTGTTGGTGAAGTCCTTGAAGAGAGGATAGTGACCACTGAAGGGAAGGCTACTCTGAACCTGGAGAATTTAAGTGAAGAGAGCAACCATGGCTGGCGTCAGTGGATACATCGGACGAGTGGGGGAGTATGATGCAGACAAGGAAGATTTCATATCATATTGTGAGAGAATGGACTTCCTCTTTCTGGCAAATGAATTATTGGACGACGGTGGGGATGCTGTGAAGAGAAAAGTCCTTGAAAAGAAAAGGAAAGCAATCTTTTTGACAGAGGTAGGAGCTAATGTTTATTCTACTCTGGTCAATCTGCTTACTCCAGACAAACCCAAAGACTCCTCACTGATTCAGATTACCAAGATTCTGAAGCAACATTTTGATCCTGCTCCACTTGAGATTGCTGAAAGTTACAGATTTGGCACCAGAGATAGAGGTAAAGATGAATCAGTAAGTAATTATATAGTAGCTTTGAAGAAGTTATCCTTTCACTGTAACTTTGGATAGTTCTTGAACCGGGCTCTAAGTGACAGGTTTATAATAGGCCTGAATTATGAAAAAATACAGAATAAGTTAATGAACACCACTAACTTAACTTTTGAAAGTGCATGTCAGATAGCTACAAGCATGAAATTGGCTGAGAAAAACACCAGAGAATTTGTTCCCAATGCTGGTAGTGAAACAGTTGGCAGTAGTGGCTCAGTGTGTAAAGTAACTGCAGCTAAAAGGAATAAGTATGCCACAAAACAAGGAACACATGCTGATTTAAAATGTAAGAGGTGCCGAGGGAAACATGGAAGCTTTCAGTGTAAGTTCAAGAATTCAAAATGTTACAATTGCCAACGTATTGGACATATTGCTCCTGCCTGTAGAAGTGATAAAGGTAGAGTATACGCCGTTGAAGGTGGAGAGAAGGAAATGAAAAACAGTATTCATGAGTGTTAGTAATTTGGGATCTGATAATGATAAGAGTGCCCATGTGTTTACTATTTACACCAGTCGTGAAGAGAAAGTTAAACATCGGTATAATGTGGACTTGTGTATTAATGACACACCTGTAACCATGGAAATGGATACTGCAGCTGATTTCTCCATAATGAGTAAAGATATGTATGAGAAACTATTTGCACATGTGCCTTTAGAAGACTCAGGTGTCAAGTTGAGAACTTATACTGGAGAGATTTTGAACACAGAAGGTAAATTAGAGTGTGAGGTAAAGTACAAAAATCAGAATTTAAAGTTGCCATTAATTATAGCTAGTTATGTGAATAGACCAACTTTGTTAAGTAAGAACTGGTTGTGTGAACTTGAGATGGACTGGAAGGAGATATTTAGTGTTAGAATGTGTAACAGTATTCCAGGTCTTGAGAAATTGCTTGAAAAATACAAGATTTTATTTGTAAAGGGACAGGGTGGTATAAAGGGTTATGAAGCTCATATCACCATTGACAAAGATGTTATACCCATATATGCTAAGTCCAGACCTGTTCCTTATGCACTGAAAGGTGAGGTTGAGAAGGAATTACACAGACTTGTGAGTGAGGGAATTACTGTGAAAACCGCCAAGAGCAATTGGGCTGCTCCAATAGTAATTGTACCCAAAGCTGATAAATCTGTTAGACTATGTGGTGATTATAAAGTTACCATTAACCAAGCTGTTGAGGATGAGCAATATCCCTTACCCACATCTCAAGATTTGTTTGCTGCACTAACAGGTGGAACCATTTTCACTAAGTTAGACTTGTCCCAAGCATATGCTCAGGTCTCTGTTGATGCTGAAAGTCAACAGTACCTTACCATCAACACTCATAAAGGATTGTAAAAGATCAAAAGGTTGCCTTATGGTGTTAAAAGTGCTCCAAAGTTATTTCAGTGCATCATGGACAAAATTCCTGTAGGTCTTCCCAATGTGTTATGTTTTCAGGATGATGTCCTTATTGTTGACAGTGACATCCAAAATCATGTCAAAACCCTAGCCACAGTATTCGAAAGATTGTTGGCTCACAATGTCAGGCTCAACAAGAGCAAATGTTCATTCCTCACTAAAGAAGTAACTTATCTTGGCTACAAAGTAAATGCAGAAGGGCTGAGACCTGTAGAAGATAGTAAATTTACCTGCTCCAAAAAATGTCAGTGAATTGAAAGCTTTCCTAGGTATGATACAGTACTATTCAAGGTTCTTGAGTGGACTTTCATCAGTTTTAGCCACTCTGCATGAACTATTAAAGAAAGGGATACCATGGAAATGGAACATTGCAACTCAGAAGTCATTTGAAGATTGTAAAGCTGCTCTGTCTAGTACTGATGTTTTGGTCCACTATGATACCAGTAGAACACTAAAGCTTGCTTGTGATGCATCGGGCTATGGATTAGGTGCTGTCATAAGTCACATAATGGATAACGGTGAAGAAAGACCCATTGCATATGCCTCGAGAACTCTTACCTAAAGCAAGAAAATTTATGCACAAATAGAGAAAGAGGCTTTGTCTATCATATTTAGAGTAAAGAAATTTCACCAGTATCTATATGGGAGGAATTTTGTTTTAATAACTGATCACAAGCCTCTCTTGGCAATTTTGGGTCCTAAATCACCTGTTCCTACACTTGTTGCAGCAAAAATGCAGAGATGGGCTTTGATATTGTCGGCATATGACTATGAGATACAGTACAGACGTTCAGATGATCATTCCAATGCAGATGCTTTGTCAAGGTTGCCATGTAGTGGATCAAATGATGGAGTAGAGCCTAAGGTTTATGCTGTAACCATGATAGCAGAAGATTTTCCAGTCACCTCCGGAATGATTGCTCATGAAACTAGGAAAGATGTTGTATTAGGAAGAGTCCTCGAGTATACACTAAATGGATGGCCAGAGATTTGTCCATCCTTAGACTTTCAACCATATCATTTAAGGAGATGCCAATTATCAGTAGAACAGAGATGTGTGTTGTGGGGTATGAGGGTGTTAATTCCACAGTGTTTTAGAGGGCAAATTTGGAATGAACTGCATTTTGAACATCCAGGAATATGTGCTATGAAAGCACGGGCCAGAAGTTTTGTGTGGTGACCTAAACTGGATGGTGAAATAGAAATGATGGTACGTGAGTGCTCTGTTTGTCAGAATGTTAGGAGTATGCCACCCAGCACACCTTTGAAAACCTGGAAATGGCCTACCCATCCCTTCCAAAGAGTACACATTGACTTCTGTGATAAGGGAACAGACAAATTTCTTGTATTAATTGATAGTCATTCAAAGTGGATTGATGTTAAGCACATGTACAGTACTAATGCTGGTAGCACCATTGACGAATTAAGATTAATGTTTGCCGAACATGGAATACCAGAAGAGGTAGTTTCTGACAATGGTCCTCCATTCCAATCATCAGAGTTTAAAAACTTCATGAAATTCAACGGTGTAAAGCATGTACTGACCCCACCCTATCATCCTGCCTCTAATGGTGCAGCTGAGAGATCAGTTACAATTGTAAAGGAAGCACTTTCCAAACAGGTAATTCAAGGAACTGTAGGAAAATCAATAAAACACAGACTAGCAAATTTCTTACTCAGATATAGAACCACGCCACATAGTGTGACAGGATGTACTCCTGCAGAATTAATGGCGAAGAGACAGTTGAGAACAAGATTAAGTTTAGTTAAGCCAAGTCTGTTTGAAGTTGTAGAGAGGAAACAAGCTCAACAAAAAATGTATCATGATAAGAGTTTCAGTGAAAGAGCGTTCAAGGGAAATGATAGGGTGAGAGTTAGGAACATGGCTAAAGGTTATGGTACTGTACATGCAAAGTGGATAACTGGTGTCATTGACAAGGTATGTGGATCTAGGACATATTTAGTGAAATGTGGTAACTCTTTGAGATATGTTCATGTGGATCACATCATTCAGGCACATGACGAGATGAATGTAGCACCAGGACATGAGGATAAACTTGACACAGTTTCAGATGATCATCATCATGATGATGTCAAAGATGATGTTTCCCAGCATCCACTCACTGTGTCAACTGATTGTAGTGATGATATGTCTGTCACTGATAATGCACAGAGTGCAAGTGAAACCCCTGTAAAACTTGAGGGAGGGAATAGTCCTAGAAGATCAAACAGAGTTAGACCTCTAATTATCTGAATTGTGAACAGGCCTTTCAAAACTGTTTAGTTAGGAAGTTATATTTGTTGTGTTCTATTCTCTTCTTCCCTGCCATAGGTAATTCTGTAAGTTTTGTTTATTTAGAATTTGTAGCAGCCATGCTCTCTTTTGAAAGGGAAAAATAGTGTTATATATATGTATGTTTATATGCTGCCTTTATTGAATATATATATATTATATATTATGTTACTTCTTACCAAAGTCAGAAAGTGTTTAGGCTTGTGTAAACACGAAATGTGTTAGGCACGTTGTAACCAAGAACAGAGAATAAACGCCCAGCCAGACAGACCATGTGACTCGTCATTCTCCCATTAAATAACGCAAGATACTACACGCGGTGCATCTACTCATATACGCGGTGAAGTATATTTTTTCTTTTTCTTTTAGCTCAGCTGGCGTGAGTGTGAGGAGGGGGAGGAGGCAAGGTGGGGTACTTTGATTGACAGATAATGTCGTGAAGAATATTTTTTTGTTTATTTACTGAAGATATTTGTTTTAGCTCATAAAATTCATACAAATTACCCAGCCAGAATATAATTTACATTGCTGGAATTCTTACAATATGATGATCATTTTGAATATAAACATCATGGATTTTGCATTAGACATACAAATTTTAGATCTAATGTAATAATCTGGTTTACACAAAGCAAATATTTCATCTTTTGTGCAAAATATATGAAGTTTACATTCAAAATATTCCCTGACCTGCAAGGAATCCAGAAATGTCAATTATATTATCCTAACTTTAGTCTGAGGTATTATTTATTACTAAACGTTAAAATCTAGTGTTTTCACCCAAACATTTCTCGGAGAAGTATGAGCTAGTGAGCTGGGAAGAGGGGGGGGGGGGGGATTTGAGTCCATTATTTGAATGGACATTAACCTGGCAACTGTATTTCTCTTAAATATTAATTGTGTGAGCATACCATCATAAAATTAAGATGTTATTTTTACTACAACATAGGTATTGTGTCGGAAAAAGTGGAGTTTGGGGATCGGGCCAGTCTCTATTGGAATTAATCCCATATGTTCTGTTGTTCACTTTACGAGGTTTTCACTTTCCGCGGTACCCTGTGGGTTCGATTGACCGCGTAAATCGGGGTACTACTGTATGTTATTTTTTCTTTATTTACGATCATAATTCACCTGCGGTAGCAGGCCATGAAGGATGAGAGAAATTGCAGGGTAAAAGAAGATGAAAAACTGATCATATGACACTAAAATGATGTCTCTACATCCTTTGTACATTAAGAAATTAATTATTTACGGTAAATACAGCTATGAAGAAACTGGGAAGTCAGTGTCCCGTCCCGTCCCCCCCCCCCCCCCTTCTAAATTGAGAGAATTTTTCCGGGAATATTCCAAGCCAATTTCAATTCAGGGTGTTGGAGAGTTCCAGCTAATGGCAATAGTACTGTATATGTAATCATCTTCATTTTTTTCTTGGTTACATGCGCATACAATCATACATACAGAAGATGCAAAAAATATCTATCATAAGCTCAAAACCAAAAAGGGAATACAGCCTGTAAATGCTTCTGTGTGTGTTAACATTTAGCACGCTGAGTGGGGAAAGGAACAATCAATTGATAAATAATTCGTCATTCAGCAGCCATATGGCAATACAGGGGTCCCCAGGTTACGAAGAGGTCCCGTCCTTGAGGACGTTCTTAAGTCAGATTTGTACGTAAGTCGGAACACATGTTATGTGCATACCGTACTTACAGAACAATGTTTAAAATCCCACTCCAGCATACAGGGGTAGGAACTCACCATTTTTTCACAGTCGCCAGCAGGACTAGTAGATTTGAAAATTTACTAGTCTTTATAAATTTTTACTAGCCCTTAAACAATTTGTCAAGAAACACTAAACATTGGCACTTACCGGGTTTATACAAGTTCTATTTACTGTGTGACTTATATTTACTAGTAGAAACCATGTTAAATCATAAACCAACACTGGAATAATCACATATTAAATAAATTATTAACATTAAGCACGGATTTACAGTGTGAACACTGGAATAATCACATATTAACTAAATTAATTGCATGGAGCACATATTTACCGTGTGACATTTATTTAGTAGTAGAAATCATAAAACAACAATGGAATAATCACATAATAACTAAATTAATTGCATGGAGCACAGATTTTTCATTGGATTTGAACAAGCATTTCTTGTACATACTCCTCGCTCAACTCATTGTTGTTGTCCAATCTTCCACTGTGCTGCAGCCAGCAGTGTGAGTGTAGCCATCCACACGGCAGGCTCCAGTTGTTAGGAAACTGGCAATGGCTTTGTCCGGACTAAAGTTGCCAACACTCTCTGTTTGCAACTGAACCACCATGAGATCCGTCAGGTGGT
This sequence comes from Homarus gammarus, assembly GCA_958450375.1. Taxonomy (NCBI): domain Eukaryota; kingdom Metazoa; phylum Arthropoda; class Malacostraca; order Decapoda; family Nephropidae; genus Homarus; species Homarus gammarus. The sequence goes on from CAUDMG010001222.1 coordinate 636,568, forward strand.
CATCAGTGAGACGACTGCGCCAGTCTGTCTTAATGAGTTTGACCTGGCTAAAACCACGTTCAGCATTGGCCAAACTAGCTGGAATGGAAAGCAGTAGGTCAACCAGACGGAGAAATGAGGCACACCTTCTCCGTATGATTGGCTGATTTGTTACCAAGAGCCTTGAAACAAGTGATGTCTAACCCTTGTAAATGTAACTTTTGAGCACAGTCCATTCATCCTCTACCAAAGTAGGATTCACCTCTGCTTCCAACTGTGTTTTCTCAAGAGCTTGGGCCAATGCTTGCACAGTGCTATCCCCAAGTCTTCATTCCCACTGTACTCTGTAGGCCACAATTTGAAATTCAGAATCCATGCGTTCTGGAGAATCGTACTGACCATGTCAATAAATCTTTTGTTTAGACTTGAAATCAGTGATGTCAGCATATCACGCCTTGCAGTCTTGAAAGTGTTACTTCTACCCCTCAACTTCTCTCCTTGGAACATGGTAGTGTCACCTTCCATAATCCTTCTCAGGCTGGGTTCTGGGCAAATCAAATATTTGTTAAGTACATCAACTGTAGTCTAAATTTCATTCAAGATAGTAGAAATATTGGTTTGACCACGCTGGAACAGCTCTGAGAGGCCCCCAAGGCACCGCACCACATCCAGTAGGAGGTGAAGGTACTGGACTATGTCAGCACTAGTTAGAAGAAGCACGTAGTTCTTAGCTTTTCTGGATGAATCCTTGATGAATCCTTGTGGTATGCGGGATCATCAGGGTTCCGTATCTCCTGCATGTGGAGTACAATAACCTTGTAACTCTTCAATAGATACTCCAATGCCTGCAGCATATGCAGGAGCCACCTTGTACCACCCACACGTGTTGGAACCAGAAATGGTACTGGACATATGTCATGAGCAAGCTTCAACATGCTCCTGTTGAGAAAACTATTTTCATAGAACAGGTATATGCCTAGCATCAGTAAGTCAACCTTAGTGGAACATCCTTTACTGCATCCTTGTAAGCGAGTTCATTTTGAATGTGTGTGTGAATTGGATTGCCAAATTTCGTACGCGCTATTATTTTTCGCTATCTTGTTTGCAACGGTGATAATCTGAATATGTACTTGAAATTGTTTTTTGATGATAAATGGTGTGATTATTGATGGAAAGGCAGTTTTCATCACATGTCAATTGTTTTTATTCTTGCCTATTATACAATCAGGTATTAAATTTTGCTGTCATTGCTTTTATATATATATATATATATATATATATATATATATATATATATATATATATATATATATATATATATATATATATATATATATATATAGAAATGAATTCCTCAATAATAATTGTATATCTACTAATTAGACTGCATTTAATCTTTACAATGCACAGTTTCCATACACCGACATGAATAGCGGTGATATCTGTGTGTGACGTCATACAATCCCTGAACCGACCTGGTGTTCTAGGTGGCATTGCACCAACTCATTTGTCCAGTTTTATCACACTACATTATATCATTGAGTGTATATATTTTATTTTAATTTTCATATAAAGTGTTATACAGTGTTCCCTCGGTTAACGAACGCCTCGGTTAACAAATTACCTTCCATAAGCATCTTCAATTCGGTTAACGAACAAAAATATGTTCTCTGTTTAAATTCGTTTCCAGTGGAGTAAATATCAAGAAAGTTAAGCTTTTTAATATTTTTAATGTTTTATATTAAAATTATTAGTCATTTTACATTTATTTAACGTATTGATAATATTATATGCAGTACTCCCTGTACAGATTCAGTCTGGCTTTGTTTACTGTCGAGAGAACAGCCATTTTGTTGGTGTATTGAATATTTTTGCATTTTTCATTAAAATTATTGGTCATTCTGAACTTTAGTTAATATATTGATAATATATAGCATAGTGCAGTGTTGATTTGAAGAAAATAATCTTAAATTACACCTAGTGAACTTAAAATTTTATTGGTGAAATGAGGCATCAAGCATGGGTCCAAAGAAGGTGATATCTCCTCCATCCCCACTTCCTTCTCTTCTCCCTTCTCCTCCACCCCCACTTCTAATTCCCATCATCATCATCATCATCAAACAGGAGCCTTCTACATACACACCTCAAAGTAAGTGTACGTTACTGCTTTTTTTTTTTTTTTTTTTTTTTTTACTTTGTAATGTGCTTTTCAGTGAGCTGGAACCAATTACCCAATATCCCATTGAAACAATGGATTCAGTTAACGAACGACATTCTTGAACGAATTGTTTTCGTTAACCGAGGGACCACTGTATACAGAAAATGGGTATCCCTTCCGCTTGCAATACCTGTGATACAATTAAGATAACTAGCATTAATAGTGAAGTCTCTATATGAAGCTCTTATACACATTGAGTGTGTCTTACCACTGTCATCGGCCCACTCGCCCATCAGGCGATCCCTGACCAGCAAAATAGTAAAATCTTGTCGCCCTTATGATATTTTGGTCGCCTCGGGCAACCAGGCGTATGTGAATTTCTACCCCTGGTATATCATAGCCTAAGTCCTAATATACATCTAAAATCACTAAATTTAAGACAAAAGAAGTAGAATGACAAAATACAGTAAGTGAAAGTAAAAAATAAGTCATCAGGTAAATAAATACCGTACAGTAAATTTCAAGTTTAACCCCATTCGTATTGGCGGGCATTCGTAAGTCAGGGACCCCCTCAGCATTTATTTTATTTTATTTTATTTAAACTTATTCCTCACAGTTAAATATCTTGCTCTTTAAAAAAAAAGGCTAAAATCTACTGTAATGTGAATCATCACAGCATAGGATGTACCGGTAATACAAATATCTTAAATTTGGGGCCTTTATTAAAGTTTATTTATACAATGATAATACTATTCTTAGAAATAAACATTATTTGGGGAGCATTATAAAGGCATATCCCACCATTATTATACAGTACAAATTATAAAAGGTATATATGATATTAGGGTGTGTCATAGGAGGGAAGATCAGCTAAAACTAATGGCCCATCACTTTTTTGGTAGATTTTAGTGTATATAAACAGAAAATAATTTCAGTTTCAATATTTGAAACCTTTTGCTAGGTAAATTTTAGCGTGAAATTTATCGAAAATCTAACGTACAGCTGCATTAGTGCATTACAATTAAATAGTGAACATTGCTTTCTGACTTCATTCTTTAACAACCCAACTAACAATATTTTTTTCTGTTTCAGATTCTGATGCATTTATAAGTTGATAATATTTGCGATGGCTGCTTGTGTCAGGACGAGGAACCAAAAATCCAGATCTCAGTCACTATCTTGGGTCTGGGAGAGAGCTCCTGAAGTCGGAGTTGCCTACATTGAGAGATGCTTTGAGATACGGTGTTTTAATCAGGCAAATCAGTGAAAAGAACCAAAGAACTTACACAAACAAAGACATTGCCAGTGATATGACCAAAGCTGTCTTGGCACAGTACACTCTGGCTAACGCTCAGTTCAAGCCCCCAGTCATAACAAGTCAGAAGAAGATTAGTGAGAGACTGCTAGCCAGTTGGGAAAAGGCAAGAGATATCTCTCTTGGGAGAGGAAAACTTGCAGTTAAGGACAGCTTTGCCAAGCAACTGGACCAGTTATTTGACATAATTACTTGCAAGTGCCCAATTGTTCTCTGTCCTGAGTTTGGATGCGATCGTGACTGTAAATCCGAGGCCCACATCTCCTGTATTTGCAAGCGTGAACTGAAGATTCCTGTGATCGAACTGGCATTTGTCAAGGCACAGAGAGAGAAGACTGGCAGTATAGGGGCTCTCATGATTTCTAGCCAAGATATTCCGGAGTCCAAGAGACAGGAGGCTGCCACAGAGAGACAGAAGAGGAGAAGAGTTGCCGAGGAAAAGAGACTTGAGAAGGCCCAGGGTGAGGTAAAAAAGGCCGATGATTGGAGTCAAGCTGATTCAGAGTTTAATGACTTCCCCATGGCTGATCCGAGTGCTGACTTTGTCCCTAACCCAGAAAATAATGATCCCAAACCTTCCAGGCATAACATTCGAAATAGGAAAGATATCCCGAGCATAGCTCTGGCCAGCATGCGACACCACACTGGTCTCAGAGAAACTGCAGAGATAGCAACAGCTGCCTGGATTGACGGTGGTTTGATAACACCTGATGATGTTCACCTGGTGATAGATCATAACAAATTAAGGAGAGCTCAGGAGAAACTTGTCAGTAACCTAGAAGAGGAGTTTGATAAGGGGATAAGAGAAAACGGAATCAATTGTTTGTTCTTTGATGGGAGAAGGGATGACACTAAAGTGTTCATGAAAGTTGGAGATTCTGTCAAGTTGTTCCCTGCCATGGTGAAGGAGGAACACTACTCCTGCTGCAGTGAACCAGGAGGGAAGTATTTGTGGCATTTCACTCCAGAGAAAGATGACATCAGGAAACCAGCTGAGATAGTGACAGATAACATTGTGAACTGGCTCAGAGAGAGGATCGTAGACCAGACGCTGCAGGCCATTGGAGGGGACAGCACCAACACGAACACAGGGTGGCAAGTGGGGGGGTCATACAGTGGATAGAGCGGAAGATTGGGAGGAAGCTGGTCTGGATTGTTTGTGACCTCCACACCAACGAGTTGCCACTCAGACATCTGATCCAGGAGCTGGATGGCAAGACTCTTTCAAACAACAGATGGTCTGGTCCTCTTGGCAAGATGCTGGACTCTGCCACTGAGTTAGAAATAAATCCGAGCTTTGAAAAAATCACAGTTGGCCCTCCACTCGTTGAGCTTGCACATACTGTCATTGACGACCTGAGTACTGACCAGTACTATGGTTAAATGATTTGCAGTGCCATCAAAACTGGGGTCATGCCTGATAGACTTGCTTACCTGCAGATAGGTCCAGTCTCACAACGGCTCTCAGGTTCTGCAGAATTTGGGTCGCTCATCATAAACTGAAAGGGAACCAGCTTCACAACCTGAGACTTATTGTCCAATTCATCATGAGTGTCTACTTGCCAAATTGGTTCAACACCAAGGTCAAGTCATCGTTCTCCGAAGGTCCAAGGCATGTTCTCTTCCAGCTTGAGCTGCTGAGGAGTCAGCCAAGGAAAGTTGTTCAGATTGTGACGATTCCTTCAGGGTCAGGAAGACTCCTGAAGTCAATCTAGGTGCCAAGACCCTCACTGATCTCATAGATCTGGATAACATCCAGGCTGGCAGTGAGCCCCCTCTTACCGGCAGCCTCACCAATGTTCAAGTCAGAGCTTTCATGGACAACCCCATGCATGTCCCTGCCTGGCCCTCGCACACCCAGAGTATAGAGCGTTGTGTACAGCAAGTGAGCGAGGCCAGCAGTCACGTGTACAGCCAGGAGATGAGGGAAGGCTACATCCGAGCTCAGGTGGTCAGCAGGGAGGTGATGAGTAGAAACAGAAGCAAGAAAGACATGTTCTCTATGGTGTGCAGCAACATCGGGTTGTAGTAGTAAAACCGGTTTTTGTATTTGATGATTTTGATTTCTAAAGGAATATTAAATTTAATAAATGTGTCAAGATCATTCGTTTCACTATTCTGGATCATTTTCATCCAAATAAATTAACCTGATACATTTACTTTACTTTAAATAAGCTATTTAGTGGTGTTGGTAAAAGGGTGGGAATACTGAATTTTCATAAGATTTCAAGTTAAAATTTACCTAGCAAAAAATGAAAACTTTTCAAATCTGAAGATATCACATGATTCTGCACATAGAACTACATCATTAATACCATGGGCCGATTTTTCAAACTCAAAAAAAAAAAATTCGCCTCCGTATGACACACCCTAATATGATATAGTTATCCCATGACACTTACACAATTACATGAAAATTAACACGAAAAATTCCACTAGTGTTACTGAGATTGGAACACAGTAAGTACACTAGTTTGTACCAATTCTTTTATGCTTTCCTCACTGCTATTTATATGCTTTTGCTATTGCTGTTTGTAGGTCTACAATTTCACGTTTTGATGTTACAGTATACAGTTAAAGCTACTTTTAGGGGTTAATCTAGCAAAATTTGAATATTGCATAGGCAATGGTAACTCTGGCAGGAATTCAGTTTCAGAATTGGAAACACTGTTCATAGTGTCAGTTGTTGTGGTGGTGATCTTGCTACAAAATATGTCCAGGATTATACCTTACGACCTATGCGACTTACGTCTGTTCAACTTTACGACCGGCGGTACGACAGTTTTGGCCCCAGCCTCCTGGCGCTGCCTGGAGCTGGAGCCGCGCGCATCCCCGCGCTCAATTACAAACACGCTCGCTGGTACAGCACACTTCCCTCCGTGTGTTTGCCTTGTGCCTTTCTTTTGTCTTGGAAATTTTTCTTGAACCACCACCCCCCCAAGATGTCTACCAAGAGGAAACTGTCTTCATCTACTCCTCAACCTGCCACTAAGGGATTATCAGAAGGTTTATCTCTACTGAATAAACTTCTTGCCCATTTTGAAGGAATGGACCCAAACATCGAAAGATTTGCAAGGATTGAGCGGAGGGCACGCAATTCGTTTCGTCCGTATCAAGAAATTTACGAGGAGAAGAAGAAACGAACAATTCAGACAAAGCTCACCATGTTCATGAAAAAAACAACTCCTCCGGCTACCCAAAGGCTGCCCCAGCTGACGACATCGACGATCCACAGCCAAGCACCAGCGGCCAATAAGATGTTTTTTGTGTGTTTGTATGTTTTGCAACTAAAATGTTTTATATGTTTTGCACCTGTATTTTTTTTTTTTGTATGTTGTGTAAATAATAAATCAATTGTACTGTAGTATGCAGTGATTTACTTAAACCTGACGACCGTAACAATAATGAACAAAGAAAATGTTGATAAAATATGACTTAAAGATGATTTCTTATCATTTCCCATTATAATATACGCAAGGTAATTATAACATATGCCGACTTACGACCAGATCAACTTACGACCAGGCGGCCGTAACCAATCTAGGTCGTAAGTCGACGACTACCTGTATGCTATAACGAACGGATCCTACTACAAATATTCCTATAACGAACGGTTTTACCTATAAAATTGAGAATGCTATAACGAACGAAACTCCTACAACGAACAATATTTAAAAAAAAAAAAAAATTTTTTTTTTTTTTTTTTTACTAATTTATTGTTTTTTTATTACAAATATTAATGATATTCTCTATTTCAGGGGTTTAGATGCATATTTATGCACTTTTTTACAATTTTATATTATATTTTTCAGTGTTAAGTGGTTGTATTTGGGGGCCTGGAACGGATTAATCCTATAACGAACGAATGCTATAACGAACAAGGTTCTAGAACCAATTAGATTCGTTATAGCATACCCCACTGTACTGTACAAGAGGTACTGTACAGGTAGTCGTCGACTTACGACCTAGATTGGTTACGGCCGCCCGGTCGTAAGTTGATCTGGTCGTAAGTCGGCCTATGTTATAATTACCTTACGTATATTATAATGTGTAATGATAATATAATCATCTTTAAGTCATATTTTATCAACATTTTCTTTGTTCATTATTGTTACGGTCGTCAGGTTTAAGTAAATCACTGCATATTACAGTACAATTGGTTCATTATTTACACAACATACAAAAAAAAAAAAATACAGGTGCAAAACATATAAAACATTTTAGTTGCAAAACATACAAACACATACAAACATACAAAAAACATCTTATTGGCCGCTGGTGCTTGGCTGTGGATCGTCGGGGTCGTCAGCTGGGGCAGCCTTTGGGGTAGCCGGAGGAGTTGTTTTTTTCATGAACATGGTGAGCTTTGTCTGAATTGTTCGTTTCTTCTTCTCCTCGTAAATTTCTTGATACGGACGAAACGAATTGCGTGCCATCCGCTCAATCCTTGCAAATCGTTCAATGTTTGGGTCCATTCCTTCAAAATGGGCAAGAAGTTTATTTAGTAGAGATAAACCTTCTGATAATCCCTTAGTGGTGAACGTCCTTTGTGGCTCCTCCTCCTCTTCTTTATCCGCTGCTTCTCTCCTTTCTTCTTCTGCTACATTTTCTTCTTCCAATTCGATTAGCTCTTCATTTGTAAGTTCTTCTGATTCTTGGTCTAGCAACTCCTCAACATCTTCCACTTCACATTCCAAAGAAAGATCTTTTGCCAGTTTTACTATTTTTTCCCGAATAACTTCAAGCTCATTTTCACTGTCAAATCCTGCAAAAGTATGAACATAGCGCTTAACACACTTTTTCCAGATGCCATTCATGCACTTCTCCGTCACAGCCTCCCAGGCGTTTGCCAGATTCTTGATACCCATAAGAATGTTGTACTGTTTCCAAAAGTCACGCAACGATAGTTCTGGGTCGGCATCTATAGCGGCTATGGCTTGGGCAAAGGTGGTTCGGAGATAGATAGCCTTGAAAGTAGCAATTGAACCTTGGTCCATTGGCTGCAAAATTGAAGTCGTGTTTGGCGGCATAAAAATCACTTTCACGTCCGGATGAATATCTGATAGATGAGGTGGATGTCCAGGCGCATTGTCCAGTAGCAATAAAATCTTGAAAGGAATTTCTTTCGTCAAACAATATTCACGAACTTGAGGAATAAAACAATTTACAAACCAGTCTTCAAACAGTGCCTGTGTCATCCATGCTTTACGGTTAGAACGAAAGTAAACGGGCAGCGTGTGCTTGTTTACATTTTTCAACGCCCGCGGGTTTTCTGAATGGAAGATTAGGAAACGTTTCAGCTTAAACCCCGCGATGTTCCCGCCAAGCAGCAGAGTAAGCCTATCCTTAAATGCTTTAAATCCAGACATGCTTTTGGCTTCTTTTTGGATGTAAGTGCGTTCTGGCATCCGTTTCCAATACAATCCCGTTTCATCCACATTAAATATCTGCTCTGCTAGATATCCCTCATCCGTAATTAATTCATCCAGACTGTCAACAAACTTGCGTGCTCCTTCCTCGTCTGCACTCGCTGCTTCCCCAGTCACTCGAACATTATGAAATTGAAATCTTTTCTTGAATCTCTTGAACCAGTCAGTACTTGCTGCAAATTCTTGACTGTAGTCTTCTCCGGCGCGCTCCTTCAAAGTCTGAAATAGACTTCTAGCCTTCGTCTGCACAGTAAAAAGGCTTAACGGTGTCCGTTTCTGGATCTGATCTTCCATCCAAATGTAAAGTAATTTCTCCATTTCGTGGAGAGGCCCAGTCCGTTGCTTCGTTATAACTGTCGCTTGCATGGGTGCAGAACCTTTCACAGCTTCACGAATCCTTTCTTTATCCTTCAAAATCGTCGACACAGTAGAGTGTGATAGCGTCAGATCACGTGCAATCTCATTCACTTTCTTACCCCCTTCGTGCTGCTTAATCACCATCATTTTAGTGTTTAAATCAATGGCCTTTCTTTGCTTCTTGGCAGGTTGAGGAGTAGATGAAGACAGTTTCCTCTTGGTAGACATCTTGGGGGGGGTGGTGGTTCAAGAAAAATTTCCAAGACAAAAGAAAGGCACAAGGCAAACAGACACGGAGGGAAGTGTGCTGTACCAGCGAGCGTGTTTGTAATTGAGCGCGGGGATGCGCGCGGCTCCAGCTCCCGGCAGCGTCAGGAGGCTGGGGCCAAAACTGTCGTACCGCCGGTCGTAAAGTCGAACAGACGTAAGTCGCATAGGTCGTAAGTCGACGACTACCTGTATATGAAAAAATCTGCCTCTTTTACTAAAAAATTATGATTAAAATTATATATAAGACATGTTAATACAAGACTATACACAGTGATTCAGCAAAGAGTACATTAAAATGGAGGATGAATTCCTTGGATAATTCTAAATCACAATGTCTCTATGGTAAAATGTCAGATTCTGCATATGCCCACATGTTTGTGACAGGTGCTTGCAAATTAAACATAGTCCAGGCACTCTGGAATGCGTCAGACAATCAATGGTATGATGTGTACAGGCCTGCATTGAGGCAGAAGGGGGCAAATTAGTACATTTCCTTAAGTTGTAACAAAGAGGGGTCACAATGTAGAGATCTGTGAATAAATGATAACAAAAACCTACGGGGGTTTCATTTCAAATTCACATCTTAAATGAGAACTATGCAGAATCTGACATTTTACCAGGAGACATTGTGGTTTAGAATTATCCAAGGATTTCATCCTTCAATTTAATGTATTCTCTGCTGAATCACCATATACAGTGCTAGAAATGTATATTTAAAGAGATAATAAAATAACAATTACAAATTTAGAAACCAGTTTCCTTTTTTCACATGGGATTGGAGTGATACTCTATTTACTCCACCACAACCCCCAAACTTTGGAGTAAATCATGAGTTTAAGGTAAGATTTAAATATTTTTATGATTATTCTTTTTCTAATACTGTATTCCCCTGTGTAGTGAGAAAGGACCACCAGTTGCCATCAACATCCTCAAAGGGTTAATTTGCTACTGTGTGCCTTTAATTTCCATGACTATGTACTACATCTATGATATTCATTTGTAATACATATTACTAGTACAGTAAAGCCTCGAATAACGACGTTAATGTGTCCTCCAATATTGCAGTGTAAGGTGAATCGTCTTATTGCGAATCATTAATTACCATTAAAATAAAGTAATAAGAATGAGATGCGTTCCCAAGTGTGACGTTTCATATCTTTTGTGTGGCTTCTTACCTTCTTTTCCCCCCAAAACAGTACAATTAATGATAATTACAAACTATACTCTTTAACTACCGTATTTTTCGGCTTGGAAAACGCACTTATTACAAAAATATAGAAAATTACCATGCGTCTTCCAGGACGCTACTTGACGAGTTGTAGCACAGGTTTTTGAAATCAGCTCCTTAAAAAGACTGTTACCTCATTACAGCCAATGTTGTTGTGTGTATATTTACTCGGATGAGAAAGTTGCCAAGTCATCAGGTTCAACTCTAGCTTTTTCTGTGTTGTTTTTAGTTTTTATTTAACTTTATCAGTATTAATTTCATTGGTTTATTAGGATGTTGCTTTATTACAGGTAGTAGTTCTTATATTCTACAGCTTCAGCTAGAGTTGAACCTGATGACTTGGCAACTTCGTCATCCGAGTAAAAACACACACACAACAACATTGGCTGTCCTTATGTTTTCAACTTTACCACCACTGGTGAGTTGAATTTTTTTTTTAAATTCAGAAACATTGATTAAAACATATATGAACAGTAAATAAGTGTTGCTTTCACATTCTTATGTTGAGTGATGACGCAATGTTTTTACATGTGCGCAGTCTTAACGAAAACAATGCCGTCTCGCCTCCTTGTATGTTTTACTTTAATTCATATTATTAATGAATTGTACTGTTCATTTTGCACACTCAAACCCGTCGAAATTCGAGTTTCCGCTGTCAAAATTTGAAATTGTGTAGTGGGTATTTTTGTGTCCAAATAAAAAAAAGTCTAATTTAAAACTCGGAATTTGAGAACGTAACAGTACTGCACTTGAATGTCTAGAACTTTGTTCATTCGCTACCAGGCCTTCACTTGTGTCACAAGCTATTTTCATTCCTGCAAATTATCTCCCTCATCTATGGCAGGTGTATCAAGGAGACATAAATATAATATCGCATTTAAACTTGAAGTAGTGCAATATGCCAAAGAACATGGAAATAGGGCAAGACAGAGAAACTTTGGACCACCACCTACTGAGAAGAATTAAAAAAAGCGAATAAACAGAAGCATAATCTTCGTACAATACCAGCAAAATGGCCTTGCTTAGAAGAAAACTTGAAAACATGGATATTAGACCAAAGAAACTTGGGTTTGGCAGTGACGATGAAGATCATTTTGGAAGCAAGAAGGTTTGCAGCAAATACAGGGGTGGAAGACTTCAAAGGAACTGCTTGTTGGTGTTTTCGCTTCATTGAAACGAAATGGCTTAAGTTTGGAACAAGAACAAAGTTAGCTCAGAAAATGCCTGCAGAATACGGAGAGAAAATATTAGATTTCCATAAATTTATTATTAATGTTAGAAAACAGAGTTGTCCCAAACTCAGTCAAATTGGGAATATGGATGAAGTACCTTTGACTTTTGATGTGCCATCTAATAAAAGTGTAAATGTAAAAGGAATGAAATCGGTGATTGTTAAAACCACTGGATACGAAAAGACTCACTACATGTTAGTTTTAGCTTGCTGTGCCGACGAGACCAAACTACCGCCTCTGTTAAATTTCAAGAGAAAAACATTATCTTAGGAAAAACTGCCAAATGGAATTCATGTCATTGTACAACCCAAGGGATGGAAGGATGGAGAAGGTGTCAAGGTATGGTTGGATAAAGTGTGGTCCAAGCGTCCTGGTGGCCTGCTATGGGATCAGTTTAGTGCTCACAGGACTGAAAACACCAAAAGGCTAGGAAAGGGGCTCAACACATAGCTGGCAGTAATTCCTGGTGGCCTGACTTCACAGTTACAGCCGCTAGATGTCAGCATTAATAAGCCCTTTAAGAATGACATGAGGGAGCAATGGAATAAATGGATGACAGAGGGGAATATGACGCCGACTGGAAGGATGAAATGTCCATCAATATCAGAAGTGTGTGAATGGGTGCTGAAGTCATGGTGTGATATTAAAACTAAATTATCGTTAAATCTTTCAAAAATTGTGGCATCAGTAATGCTATGGATGGCACTTGTTGCACGAGACAGACAGTAGTGATGATGATGATATTTCCACCCGTGATGATTCAGAGCTTGGTGATGAATCCAACAGTGATGACTTCTCAGGATTTGCAGATGAATAAAATGCTTTTGACAGTTTTACTGGACATACTATTTAGAGATTTAAATTTATTTTTTTTATTCTTTGCTTTCCAAAATTTTTAATTCAACTGATTTAAACCGAGTTTTTTTTTTACTTTTATTTTTTTGTTTTTAAAAAAAGATTTCTTGTTTTACTTAGACGTTGATATACATGTTTACATTTGCTTACCTTCTACTGTTGGAAAACATTTCCCGTCGTTGTCATACCGACAAAAACAAGATACTACAGCCCGCTAGATGCAGAGGTGACCAGGTGTATAAAATGAGTGCTGTATTAAAGATTTCCACTTCTTATACAGATTTTTTTTTAATTGACGAAAATGACGACTGATAAGCAGTTCTGAGTGATGATATTCAAAGAGGTGTGTTTAATTGTGCCAAAAAGGCTGTATATCAAGCAACAGTTTCACTGGTGTCGGTTAGTAAGTATAAAAAGTATTTTTCCTAGAATTATTTCCAAAATCAGGGCGGGTCTTCCAAGTCGAAAAATGCGGTAATGTTTCTGAACGCACCTTATACAATATAAATGAATAATAATACGGTCACACAAGAGGAATTGGGACACCATTGTTTTCGTTTGGGTTTACAGCCGGGAGTCCAGGACGATAGTTCTACTCGAGAAAATTAAGAAAATAAGACCCTGGTTGTAGCTGTAGTAAAATTAATGCAAAAAAATTACAGTAATACCCCACTTTACGTGGTTCTCGTCTACGCGTTTCTACATTTAAGCGGTACCCCGCCAGAACCAGAATTCCCACTTTACGCGGTGCATCTACTCATATACGCAGGTAAAATATAATTTTTTTATTTAGCTCATAAAATTCATACAAATTACCTGGCCAGAATATAATTTACATTGTTGGAATTCTTACAATATGATGATCATTTTGAATATAAACATCATGGATTTTGCATTAGACATACAAATTTTAGATCTAATGTAAGAATTTTGTTTACACAGAGCAAATATGTTATCTTTTGTGCAAAATATATGAAGTGTATATTCAAAATATTCCTGGTCTTGCAAGGAATCCAGCATTTGTCAATTATATTATCCTAACTTTAGTCTGAGGTATTATTTATTACTATACCTTAAAATCTAGTGTTTTCACCGAAACATTTCTCAGAGAGGGAGGAGCCAGCGAGCGTGGGAAGGTGGGGGGGGGGGGGGGGGGGGGTTGAGTCCATTATTTGAATGGACATTGACCTGGCATCTGTATTTCTCTTAAATATTAATTGTGTGTGCATACCATCATAAAATTAAGATGTTAGTTTTACTACAACATAGGTATAGTGTCGGTATTGTATCGGAAAAAGTGGAGTTTGGGAATCGGCCCAGTCTCTATTTCAATTAATCCCATATGTTCTGTTATTCCATTTACGCGTTTCTCGTTTTACGAGGACCTCCGCGGCTTCAATTGACCGCGTAAATCGGGGTATTACTGTATACATGTTTTAACTAATGTTATTTAATGTTAATAAATGGAACAATAGAAGTAGCTTACCACTAATGGGAACAAAAAAAAAGATGGTTTAGGGTACGCCAACATATACGTGCGCATTTAAGGATACCGCGTCATTTATCTTTTTAAAAAAAGTACAAAAGATTCATTATTGTTTATTACTGAATATGAATTTTAATTGAATTATTCTTTATAAATGCGAAATGAACAATACAGTCGGCCCTTAACATACGCGGGTTTATAATACACGAATTTGCAAATACGCGGATTGCCCCGCCGGAGGAATATTCTGTACATTGAAGTAATTGAAGTACATTCAAATCGCGCGCGGCACCGAACACGGGACACCGCCCGCTCCCGCAATCTCACACACACGCATAGCTCTCCCTCACTCAGTCAGTCTCGCTGTAACCACGCTTGTGTTGACATCAGCATTGTAGTTGCAAAAATATTACATTTCCGTGAATGTATTATATCAAGCACAGTAAGAATAGAATCACTAATATAAGAGTATTTTAACCGAAAACTACTAAAAAAACGAGTAACATATCTTGAACATCGGAAGGTTAGGTAAAGTCTTTTGTTTTCATGTAGTTTATCCTAATTTACATTGAAATGCATTACGTTTCAGCAAAACTACTATTTATTTCTGAGAATATGGATATGTAATATTTTGCTGAAATGACGTACGTATTACAGTGGAAAGTGACGAAAGCAATGACTCGCTTTCTTTCGTTCAAAAGATGTTACCGTAATCGCTTTTCGAATGGTTTTCAGTTAAAAAACTGTTGTATTACAATAATATTCCACCGTATATCTCGGCTTATAAGACGGAATTTAAACATTAAAAAAATCTGCCCAAAGTTAGGGGGTCGTCTTAAGCACCAAGTATAAAATTTTTACTTCTTATATATTGCGTGTCAAGAGAGGTGATGGAAACATGGTAAACCACTCACAAAGTCCTAACAGGGAAAGTGACCTTGACTGTGATCGCCTGTGGCTATTTTTAGCCGTCCTTGTGTTCGGAGGTGGTCAGTAATGTATATCTGTATATTTACTGATCATAATACTTATCTCCTATAAATAATTAATTTAAAATTTATTTTTTTACAAAGAATATTCAGTAAATGACTGTGTTAATTCTTGAAACTACCGACAGTGGTAAATTTAGGATATAAATGATGAACAGAAGTCACGTCATGGATTCGGAGTTTGGTCCTTAATGATCACCTACCAGTTATAATGGTCGCCTCCCTTTTTCGCAAAACAAGTATATAAATTAAAGAAAATACTTGCAGTGTGTTTAATGTATTACAGTATATTATAAATAAATAAATAAACAAATAAATCAGCAAATCTATTTCAAGTAAATGGAAATATTTTACTCACACCAACATCAGTTCCAATTAAATAACTGCCGCTTAAGTGAGTCACTAGTGTACACCACCCGGTAAAATTTGATGCCAATACTTGAAGTGAATTGGCATTATTTTAAATAACCAACCATAAATAAATGGAAAAAAGATCAGAGGTGAGAAACATCATATTGTATGTATGTTGTGTTGTCAAAGGAAGAGAAACAATTGAAACTCTGCAATTGTGTGTAAATGAGGCAAAAAGATAAATCAGCAACCTATGACTTGGTCACAATTTTCGTGATGCCATATGGCAGCAGGGTCTACCATTAGACAATACTGTACATTATGCTTCCAATATCTTCCCAGGCAGTAGAATCTCCCTGTTTGGTAGCTGTCCTAAAACTTTAAGTCATATTACTTTGATACAACATGATAAATTAGACAAACAATGAAAATAAACAAACAAAAGTTATTTACCAAGACCTCTCTGAGAACAGAGGGATGGAGGGGGAGGGAAGGAGGTTGAGATAAGATGGCTATTTATAACCTGTCTTTGTGTAGGAAGTCGACCACACTAGAAATAATTAATTTTATTATGGTAGTGTTGTGAGGATGTGTGAGTGGTGTGGGAGGTTGTGGTAGTGTTGTGAGGATGTGTGGGGGGTTGTGGTAGTATTGTGAGGATGTGTGAGTTGTGTGGGAGGTTGTGGTAGTGTTGTGAGGATGTGTAATTGGTGTGGGGGGTTGTGGTAGTGTTGTGAGGATGTGTAATTGGTGTGGGGGGTTGTGGTAGTGTTGTGAGGATGTGTAATTGGTGTGGGGGGTTGTGGTAGTGATGTGAGGATGTGTAATTGGTGTGGGGGGTTGTGGTAGTGTTGTGAGGATGTGTAATTGGTGTGGGGGGTTGTGGTAGTGTTGTGAGGATGTGTAATTGGTGTGGGGGGTTGTGGTAGTGTTGTGAGGATGTGTAATTGGTGTGGGGGGGGGTTGTGGTAGTGTTGTGGGGGGGGGGGTTGTGGTAGTGTTGTGAGGATGCTGTATGAGTGGTGTGGGGGGGGTTGTGGTAGTGTTGTGAGGATGCTGTATGAGTAGTGTGGGGGGGTTGTGGTAGTGTTGTGAGGATGCTGTATGAGTAGTGTGGGGGCTATGTGGTACAATTGTGGGGATGTGAGAGTGGTGTGGGGGGGTTGTGGTAGTGTTGTGAGGATGCTGTATGAGTAGTGTGGGGGCTTTGTGGTACAGTTGTGAGGATGTGTGAGTGGTATGGGGGGGGGGGGTTGTGGTAGTGTTGTGAGGATGCTGTAAGAGTAGTGTGGGGGTTTTGTGGTACAGTTGTGAGGATGTGTGAGTGGTGTGGGGGGGCTGTGGGAGTGAGTCATAACCACACACCACCCTCAACACACTACCTCTTTCCTGCATCACCATCCAACACTACCAACGTGCAACACACCTGGTCACCTCTACATTATTAACACCTATACGGGAGTTGATTGGGATCAGGTGCTGTGTACATCGATGTATTTCTGCCCGACACTGAATACGTCATCAGCCTCTAGGGTCCAGGATAATATTAAGCCCTGGCACGGTGACTCCTCTCTCTTAAAGTGCATTAAGGTGATTGAATTTGGCGTCATCTAATCCCTAACTTCATAATGAAGTTGTCAAGGCTTCACTGTAATTACAATCTCCAGTTTTTTAGTTTCGTTTATTCAACTGGTATTATATCTACAAGAGTTATTTAACCAGACATGGACATTTCTTTTTGTAAAGTCATATGTAGTATGAAATACAATATTTCAGTATACGAGTGTCATGTTGAGATGGGAGTGGTGACATTAGTGGGGCAGCTAAATGCAATTTTTCAAGAGAATCATGAAAATGGTGGTACAAGCACCAAATTTGGCATGGTAATTCTCTAATGGTTACTAGTCAAGTCTGCCTGATTGACCATTCAAAAATCCAAGATGACGACCATTTTTCAAGATGACCGCCATATTGACCTTCAAAAGTTGATTTTTCTTATAGAAATTGATGTAGTTGGTCAATCTGGGTGATCTTGGTGTCGATATGTATGTTTTCAAGCATGCTCAGTTGATTTTTTATAGTTTTAAGTCCATTGTAACATTTTTATCCACATAAAATAACACTTTTAGTAAATAATATAACAAAAAAGAACTTACTAAAAAAAAAATACGGTAAACAGTGGGAACACAGTCCCACCACCGATCGTCTCGTGTGAAGCAAGCATATAAATTAAAGCAAATACTTGCAGTGTGTTTAATATGTTACAGTATATTATAAATAAATAAATAAACAAATAAATCGGTAAATCCATTTCAAGTACCGTATATCTCGGCTTATAAGACGAAATTTGAACATTAAAAAAATCTGCCCAAAGTTAGGGGGTCGTCTTAAGCAACAAATATAAAATTCTTACATCTTAAATATTGTGGTTTACTGTGTCAGAGTGGTGATGGAACATCGTAAGCCACTCACAAAGTCCTACCAGTAATTATTTTATACTGAAACTTACGTTTGGCAAGCTGGATTCAAATTAAGATTACCGGTATATTAAAATAATAAAAATGTATTATAAACCTGTCTAACATACCGTAAAAGAGAATTATACCCCTGTAATAAAAACAGCTATCATCACACAACCCCCCCCCATTTGCCAGTGAGGAGAAGAGAAAGGGAAAGTGACCGCGAGATTGGGCTATTTTTAGCCGTGGAGGTGGTCAGTAATGCATATCGGTATATTTACTGATAATAATACTTCTATAAATAAATAATTTAAAATTTATTTTTTTACAAGGAATATTCAGTAAATGACTGCATTAATTCTTGAAACTACTGACAGTTAAATACAGACGCTTAAGTGACGTCACTAGTGTTTACACTACACCAGCTGGTAACATTTGATGCCATTACTTGAAGTGAATTGGCCTTATTTTAAGTAACTAACCATAAATAAATACAAAAAGTAAAAAAAAGATCATAAGTGAGAAATAATATACTGTATGTATGTTGTGTTGTCAAAGTTAGAGGAACAATTCAAACTGCAATTGTGTGTAAATGAGGCAGAAAGTCAGGTCAGTGCTGAACCTGGGACTTGGTCACAATTTTCGTGATGCCATATGGCAGCAGGGTCTACCATTAGACAACACATTATGCTTCCAATATCTTCCAAGGCGGTAGTATCTGCCAGTTTGGTAGCTGCCTACTACCTACACAATTTTTAGTAATATTACTTTGATACATGATAAATTAGACAATGAAAATAAACATCAAATTTAATTACCAAGACGCTTCCCATTGACAGCTGTAAGAAGAGGGGGAGATGGGCTATTTATAGCCCGTCTTTGTGTCTAAAGTGACCAGTACCCTAATGCACCATAAATAATTCATTTAACCTTTATTTTTTGTACATATATTTTGTTGCATATATATATATAAATATATATATATATATATATATATATATATATATATATATATATATATATATATATATATATATATATATATATATCTTGATAAAATCACACGGGAAAATGGAAACAACGGAGTACCTTGGCTTTCGTCTTTATTCAAGACATCTTCAGAGGCAACTGGATTACATGGACAAAGAGAGGCTTAAATATACAGGGTGACCTTAAAAACATGAGGTCAGGTCATAATGATGACATCCACTAATCCCCACACCAACACACACGTAGAGGGGATTAGTGGATGTCATCATTATGACCTGACCTCATGTTTTTAAGGTCACCCTGTATATTTAAGCCTCTCTCTGTCCATGTAATCCAGTTGCCTCTGAAGATGTCTTGAATAAAGACGAAAGCTAAGGTACTCCGTTGTTTCCATTTTCCCGTGTGATTGTATCAAGATTTATCTTATCCACGTTTTCATGATATATATATTATATATATATATATATATATATATATATATATATATATATATATATATATATATATATATATATATATATATATATATATACAGTGGGGTATGCTATAACGAATCTAATTGGTTCTAGAACCTTGTTCGTTATAGCATTCGTTCGTTATAGGATTAATCCGTTCCAGGCCCCCAAATACAACCACTTAACACTGAAAAATATAATATAAAATTGTAAAAATTGTAAATAAGTGCATAAATATGCATCTGAACCCCTGAAATAAAGAATATCATTAATACTTGTAATAAAAATACAATATATTAGTAAAAAAAAAAAAAAAAAAAAAAAAAAAAAAAAAAAAAAAAAAAAATTTAATGTTCGTTGTAGGAGTTTCGTTCGTTATAGCATTCTCAATTTTATAGGTAAAACCGTTCGTTATAGGAATATTCGTAGTAGGATCCGTTCGTTATAGCATACCCCACTGTATACGTATGTATGTATGCATGCATGTATGTATGTATGTATGTACAATCCGAAAGGGATGATGGATTAGTTGGAAGTGTATCCGTAAAGAAAAACAAATATTTACTTTATACGTCACGTCAATGTTTGGCAACTATAGTTTCCGTCACGACAATATTCTCATTACGCTGGGTCGGGGAGTGAAGCTCTGCTCACTACATTGAATATTATTTATCACTACGCGTCAAAGAGTACATTACAAATCATACTAGCATAAAAACACACTGTAATTATCTCAATATTAATTAACACTAACCACCGATTTCGCAGCACAACTCACAGGACAAAACTTATGGAGATTGGTGGTCACACTGGACGGTGCGAGGCGGGTGGAGGCGGGGCGGGTGAGGCGTAGTTAAGTGTAGTGGGGAGGAGCCGAGGCGTGGTTGATCGGGCTAGGCCGGGGCTTTGCGGGGCACGGAACGGCGGGGCGGGGCACGGAACGGCGGGGCGGGGCAGGGATGGGAGGGTGAGGTGAGGATTAGGACAGGGAGAAGGATGTAGGTTAAAAGACATGTATATATATATATATATATATATATATATATATATATATATATATATATATATATATATATATATATATATATATTGATAAAATCACACGGGAAAAAGGAAACAACGGAGTACCTTAGCTTTCGTCTTTATTCAAGACATCTTCAGAGGCAACTGGATTACATGGACAGAGAGAGGCTTAAATATACAGGGTGACCTAAAAAACATGAGGTCAGGTCAAAATGATGACATCCACTAATCCACACACCAACACACACGTAGAGGAGCTTAAGAGAAGGGTGGTGACGTGACTAGTCAAGTCAGGTCAGAAAAAAGGGGGCCCACAAAATAACTATCATACATCTAGATCAAAGGTTTTTAAAGCATTTTTAACCTTGGGCCACTGACAAATAAATTTATGTAACATATTATCAGTTTTGAACTGACCATCACTAAGGTTTATTGATTTTAATTCCTTAATCAAACTAGCTTCAACAAGAAGTCTTTCTGTGACACAAGATGATTTGAAAACTTCTAAGCTTTTTTCCCAAGCAATGGGGTGATTATTATTCCTAACATGAACGAACAAGGCACTGCTTTCAGATGCAGTTCTAATATTATACTTATGTTGTTTGATTCTAAGCTGCAGTGTTTTTCCTGTCTGACCTGTTTCCTTTTTCCCGTGTGATTTTATCAAGATTTATCTTATCCACGTTTTCATTGTGGATTTTCATAAAATATATATATATATATATATATATACTGTGTATATATATATATATATATATATATATATATATATACACCTAGACCCCGACTTACGACGGGGCTAGGGACCCAAATCCAGGTCGTAAGTCCGACATAGACAAAAAAAAAAAAAAAAAAAAAAAAAAAAAAATTTTTAATAAAAAATTTACAATGAAATACAGTACAGTAAAAGTAATGAATAATGATGAATGGATACAGTACAGTGAAAGTAATAAATAATAAGGAATGGATACAGTGTGACTGAGCACTTAACCTTAAATGTAGTCAGCTGAATGCACATGGGGCCCCCATAATTTTCTAATTATACATGGAGACTACATTAACTGGAAACGTTTCGGTATAGAAAATGCGTGTGTCATTTGAAGAAATTTTTTTTTTTTTTTTTTTTTTTCTATATCTGAGGCGGTCGTAAGTCCCGACGGTCGTAAGTCCACGTAGTCGTAAGTCGGGGTCTAGGTGTATATGTATATGTATGTATATATGTATATATATATATATATATATATATATATATATATATATATATATATATATATATATGCTGATAACCACCAGGAAAGAAGAAAACACGAAGTTCCCAAGCGCTTTCGTGTAATTCACATCTTCAGGGGTGAGTACAGACTAGATGTGAATTACACGAAAGCGCTTGGGAACTTCGTGTTTTCTTCTTTCCTGGTGGTTATCAGCATATACCTAGATCACGCGCACCTACAGTGATTTACTTGCAATATATATATATATATATATATATATATATATATATATATATATATATATATATATATATATATATATATGCTGATAACCACCAGGAAAGAAGAAAACACGTATATATAAATATGTTTGTGTAATAAATGTATGTAGTAAGTACGTAATATTTTTTCACTCAAATCCTAATGAAACACTACTGGAGAACATTCCTTTGTCGCAAAACAAGTTTATAAATTAAAGAAAATAACTACAGTGTGTTTAATATATTACAGTATATTATAAATAAATAAATAAACAAATAATTCGGTAAATCTATTTCAAGTAAATGGAAAATAAGCAAACAAATGTTATTTACCAAGACGCTTCCCTCTGGCTCAGGGTGAGATGTAGGGGAGATAACAAGGCTATTTATAGCCCGTCTTTGTGTCTGAAGTGGCCAGTACCCTAATGCACCATAAATACATCTAGATGTATGATAGTTATTTTGTGGGCCCCCTTTTTTCTGACCTGACTTGACTAGTCACGTCACCACCCTTCTCTTAAGCTCCTCTACGTGTGTGTTGGTGTGGGGATTAGTGGATGTCATCATTTTGACCTGACCTCATGTTTTTTAGGTCACCCTGTATATTTAAGCCTCTCTCTGTCCATGTAATCCAGTTGCCTCTGAAGATGTCTTGAATAAAGACGAAAGCTAAGGTACTCCGTTGTTTCCATTTTCCCGTGTGATTTTATCAAGATATATATATATATATATATATATATGCAAGTAAATCACTGTAGGTGCGCGTGATCTAGGTATATATATATATACTCAACACCTCAACCCGCCAGGATTCGAACCCACGGCAAACAAGCCTATGACTGTGACCGGGGAACGCTAACCGCTGGACCACCAGGATACTAAAAGCAGTCCTAGACTTTGTTATATTTCACACAAAGCCTGTTCAACGAGCTTACGGGTGGTCCCTATTAGAGGTTCACGGCGCCATAAGCTCGTTGAACAGGCTTTGTGTGAAATATAACAAAGTCTAGGACTGCTTTTAGTATCCTGGTGGTCCAGCGGTTAGCGTTCCCCGGTCACAGTCATAGGCTTGTTTGATGTGGGTTCGAATCCTGGCGGGTTGAGGTGTTGATTGCATGTAGAAGTCCGAGTGCTTTATTGGGCTAATGAAATATATATGGATCCTCGTGTTTCGAAGCCAGATTTGGTAAAACGTTACCTGACCACCTAAGTGATACGGGTGGTCCCCATTAGAGGTTCAGGGCGCCATAAGCTCGTTGAACAGGCTTTGTGTGAAATATAACAAAGTCTAGGACTGCTTTTAGTATCCTGGTGGTCCAGCGGTTAGCGTTCCCCGGTCAGAGTCATAGGCTTGTTTGCCGTGGGTTCGAATCCTGGCGGGTTGAGGTGTTGATTGTATGTAGAAGTCCGCGTGCTTTATTGGGCTAATGAAATATATATATATATATATATATATATATATATATATATACTTCATTTTTAGTCCATTTAACACGCGGACTTTGAACATACAATCAACGACCTCACCAGCAAGGAATCGAACCCTCGACCTACTGGGTGTGACTAGGGAACGCTTACCGGCTAGGCCTAGCCGGTAAGCGTTCCCTAGTCACACCCAGTAGGTCGAGGGTTCGATTCCTTGCTGGTGAGGTCGTTGATTGTATATATATATATATATATATATATATATATATATATATATATATATATATATATATATATACTTCATTTATAGTCCATTTAACACGGTCGTTGATTGTATATATATATATATATATATATATATATATATATATATATATTTATATATATATATATATACACACACACACCTAGACCCCGACTTACGACGGGGTTAGGGACCCAAATCCAGGTCGTAAGTCCGACATGGTCGTAAGTCTGACAGATAAAAAAAAAAAAAAAAAAAAAAAAAATAATAAATAATCTACAATGAAATACAGTACAGTAAAAGTAATGAATAATGATGAATGGATACAGTACAGTGAAAGTAATACATAATAAGGAATGGATACAGTGTGACAGAGCACTTAACCTTTAATGTACAGTTGGTCCTCTTATTACGCGGTGCCTTGCCAGAACCTAACATTTTCACATTCCGCGGTCGTGAACCCCATTACGCGGAGAGCGGCTGGCAAGCCACGCCATTTTTGGATCCAAACCTCCCGCCATCCGCCATGTTGTGTAAGAGGCGCGAAAATGGTGCACACAAGGTCGCCCAGTCATCAAAACATTACCGAGTTCTTCACCCGCCACCCACTACAGCTGGCCCAAGTCAGTGATAGTGATAATTATAGTGAGGATATGGACTTATATGAACTTTGGGGGGTTTGACAAAGAGGCCCTGCAAGCCTCTGTGGTGGATAGTGATACAATTGATACAAGTGATACAGGTGAGGGCCAATAATCTGCCCTCTGCCTCGGAACCAACCGCCCATCCCCGTGTGCCCAGCCATCTTTTCTACTAATGTAAGTGTTAAAAAACCTAATATTATTGATATTTCTCTTAATTATTAATTGTGTGTGCATGCCATCATAAAGTTAAGATAATATTTTTACTATAACATAGTTGTGTGTCGTCAAAAAGTGGAGTTTGGGGATCGGCCCGGACTCCATTTCAATTAATCCCATATGTTATGTTATTCACTTTACGCGTTTCTCACTTTCCGCGGTACCCTCTGGGTTACATTAACCGCGTAATATGAGGACCAACTGTAGTCAGCTGAATGCACATGGGGCCCCCATAATTTTCTAATTATACATGGAGACTACATTAACTGGAAACGTTTCGGTATAGAAAATGCGTGTGCCATTTAAAAAAAAAAAAAAACAAAAAAAAAAAAAAAAAAGAAAAATTCTGCGGCGGTCGTAAGTCCCGACGGTCATAAGTCCACGTAGTCGTAAGTCGGGTTCAAGGTGTATATGTATATATATATATATATATATATATATATATATATATATATATATATATATATATATATATATATATATATATATATGTAGTCGTCGACTTACGACCTAGATTGGTTACGGCCGCCTGGTCGTAAGTTGATCTGGTCGTAAGTCGGCATATGTTATAATTACCTTACGTATATTATAATGTGTAATGATAATATAATCATCTTTAAGTCATATTTTATCAACATTTTCTTTGTTCATTATTGTTACGGTCGTCAGGTTTAAGTAAATCACTGCATACTACAGTACAATTGATTTATTATTTACACAACATACAAAAAAAAAAAATACAGGTGCAAAACATATAAAACATTTTAGTTGCAAAACATACAAACACACAAAAAACATCTTATTGGCCGCTGGTGCTTGCCTGTGGATCGTCGATGTCGTCAGCTGGGGCAGCCTTTGGGGTAGCCGGAGGAGTTGTTTTTTTCATGAACATGGTGAGCTTTGTCTGAATTGTTCGTTTCTTCTTCTCCTCGTAAATTTCTTGATACGGACGAAACGAATTGCGTGCCATCCGCTCAATCCTTGCAAATCGTTCGATGTTTGGGTCCATTCCTTCAAAATGAGCAAGAAGTTTATTCAGTAGAGATAAACCTTCTGATAATCCCTTAGTGGCAGGTTGAGGAGTAGATGAAGACAGTTTCCTCTTGGTAGACATCTTGGGGGGGTGGTGGTTGAAGAAAAATTTCCAAGACAAAAGAAAGGCACAAGGCAAACAGACACGGAGGGAAGTGTGCTGTACCAGCGAGCGTGTTTGTAATTGAGCGCGGGGTTGCGCGCGGCTCCAGCTCCCGGCAGCGCCAGGAGGCTGGGGCCAAAACTGTCGTACCGCCGGTCGTAAAGTCGAACAGACGTAAGTCGCATAGGTCGTAAGTCGACGACTACCTGTATATATATATATATACATATATATATATATATATATATATATATATATATATATATATGTTTGTGTAATAAATGTATGTAGTAAGTACATACCGGTAACCTTTTTCACTCAAATCCTAATGAAACACCACAATTAGAATACGGTGGTTGCTGTTGAACCACCTCTTGTATAAATAGTCGGAACACAGTCACACCACCGAGACGAGGGAACACTCCCACCACCGATCGTCTCGTGCGAAGCAAGCGTATAAATGAAAGAAAATACTTGCAGTGTGTTTAATATGTTACAGTATATTATAAATAAATAAATAAATAAATAAACAAATAAATCGGTAAATCCAATTCAAGTAAATGGAAAAATTTTACTCGACACCCACATTAGTTCCAGTTACCGGTAAATAGCAGACGCTTCAGTGACGTCACTCGTGTTTACACTACACCAGCGGGTAACATTTGATGACATTACTTGAAGTGAATTGGCTTATTTTAAAAAACCAAGGATAGTTGGTAGAGGACTACTGAGTCAGTGGGTAAGTGTCACATTTGGGGTACTGGTCTTATACAGCGAATAGAGCTCAAAAGCTACTTTTTAAATGGAAATTTGGGGAGGCCGTCTTATGCACCCCGACGCCTTATAGGCCGAGACATACGGTATCCTAATTCACTTGTGATGCAACAGTTTTTTTTAACCGAAAACCATTCGAAAAGCGATTACGGTAACATCTTTTGAACGATAGAAAGCGAAAGTCATTGTTTTCGTCACGATTTTATCCCACTTTCCACTAATACGTACGTCATTTCAGCAAAAATATATTACATTTCCGTGAATGTAGTATATCAAGCACAGTGTGAATATAATATCATTGTAATATAACAGTATTTTAACCGAAAACTATTAAAAAAACGAGTAACATCTCTTGAACATTGGAAAGTTAGGTAAAGTTTTTTGTTTTTGTCGAGTATTTTATCCTATTTTACATTGAAATACATCACGTTTCAGCAAAACTACTATTTATTTCTGAGAATATATTCATTCAGGCACAGTTTAGGTAAAATATACATGTGCTGAAACATTTTTTTAATTGAAAACGATTCGAAAAACACGTACCCTCTAGCCCTGTTCAAGGAGAAGACTGGGAGGAGCTGTTTGGTGCTTAAGACAATGACAAGGAAAATGATTTTGATGGATTTTAATGAAAATATTCAGAAAGACCCTGGCACTGTCAAGGAAAGTGGCTGCTGAAGGCTTCCAGGACATAGCAGAGGACGAGATT
Organism: Homarus gammarus; assembly: GCA_958450375.1. Classification (NCBI taxonomy): domain Eukaryota; kingdom Metazoa; phylum Arthropoda; class Malacostraca; order Decapoda; family Nephropidae; genus Homarus; species Homarus gammarus. The sequence goes on from CAUDMG010001222.1 coordinate 663,762, forward strand.
AGGGAGCTAATTGAAGAGCACGACACTGAGCTGACCGAGGAGGATCTACAGGAGTTAGTAGACTCAGGCAAGGAAGAGGAAGTGAAAGGGAAAGAGGATGAGGAAGAGCACCAAGAAATAACATTGGAGAAGTTGGGTGAGATGACCAGGAATATTGAGGCAATGAAAAACCTGGCCTATAGTATGGACCCCTCCATGGTGCGTGCCCTGAAATTCATGCGAGGGATGGATGACGTTTTCGCTCCATACAAAAACATCATGGAAGAAATGAAAGAAAGAGACGACAACTCCCCATCACCATGTTCTTTGATCACCGAAGGAGAGATTTAACACCATCAATCACTGGCGGCAGTGAGGAAGCAGCTGAATCCACCGTCGCCCCCACTTCACCACCCGTTATGGAATTGAGTGACGATGAGCCCGATGACACCCGTCCTGTCGCCGAGGATAGGTACGGTACAGTAAAGTTAAATTTTTATCTCTTTTTTTTTAATAGCTTTTCTTGCCATGTTTATTGTTTGTAAAAATGCACAGCACAGTACAATTCAGTACTGTACATAGGAAGTGGAGGTGCAGTTATTCACAAAACATTTGTGTTCATTGTCGGCAGTAGTGACGGTGAGGAGGGAGCGGAGGGAGCGAGTTGGGAGGAGTGGTGACCTTGGACGCGGGAGCAGGGACGAGTGGAGATGCCAGCCAGTACATTACGCGTGTATTAATTGTTTTTATAGCTATTTTTGCATTTTAATATTAAATATTGTACATTACGTTTCAACAAAACTACCATTTATTTCTGAGAACATGGAAATGTAATATTTTTGCTGAAATGATGTAAGTATTACAATGGAAAGTGGGATAAAATTGTGACGAAAGCAATGACTTTCTCTTTCTTTCGTTCAAAAGATGTTACCGTAATCGCTTTTCGAATGGTTTTCAGTTGTGGGATTATAAGGCTAATGATAGGATAGAATATTATTGAAATACAGTACGAGTACAACAGTTTTTTAACTGAAAACCATTCGAAAAGCGATTACGGTAAAATCTTTTGAATAACGAAAGAAAGTGAAAGTCATTGTTTTCGTCTTTCCACTGTAATATGTACGTCATTCCAGCAAAAATATTATATTTCCATATTTATTTCTGAGAATACTTATATTCATTCAGTCACAGTTAAGGTAAAATATTCTTGTGATGTAATATTTTAATGAAAATACGGTATCGTAGTTTTCTTTTGTTTCAAATTTAATTAACAAAGATTGATGTTTCAAATGTAATGAACAAAAATTTATGTGCAGCATCTATAAATAAACTTTAATAAATGAATACTTTGTTTTTACATCGTCCTGTGTATACCATACCATGCATTTGGCTACTTTGGGCTTGCAATGACGACGCAAGAGATGTGCCCTGGCAACTGTACCGACACTCACAGCTGGTGGAGCGTTGGTGCATCGTTTCCATTGTTCACTGGTAGTTACTGGTAAATATTTTTCAACCTAACGAAACTATTACCCGTTTAGAGGTCGACCCCCAATTTTTTGCCAAATAATTTGGTCTTTAAAACTTGAACTACACACAGGTATATACGGTAAATAAGGATATGGGGGGGACCAGGTTCTTTTTTTGGGGGGGGGGGGGCAGCACATATACGCGGATTTTTAACATCCATGGGTATCTCTGTTATGTAACCCCCGCGTATGTTAAGGGCCGACTGTACAATTCATTAATAATACGTAGAATATTAAAACACACAAGAGAATAAGAAACAACATTGTTGTCAGTGTTTACACCCTTAATGTCAGTTATCCACCTGAAACTGAAGAAAATCAGACCCTGGGTGTTGTTGTAGTAAAATAAATGTAAAAAATATGTACATTTTAATTAATGTTATTTAATGTACAGTAGAAGTAATCACTGATATTAAAGAAAAGTGAGACTGATAGTGGAAAGCCAATGTATATGTGCACACTCAAGGAAACATAGTCATTTATCTTAAGAATATGTACAAAAGATTCATTATTGTTTATTACTGAATATGTATTAGATTAAATTAATGTTTATTTCTGTGAAATGAACAAGGCAATTCATTAATAATACGTAGAATATTAAAACACACAAGATGAGACAAGACAGCATTGTTTTCGTGAGTGACGATGGTTCTACATAAGAAACTGAAGAAAATAAGACCCTGGTTGTAGTTTTAGTGAACTTAAATTCAAAAATATTGAATACCTGTATGTATGTTTTGAGTAATGTTATTTAATGTTAATACACTAAATGGAACACTGGAGGTAACTAACCACTAATGGTAAAGAAATAAAGCGAGACGATTGGGAACGCCAACGTATGAACAGTTAGTACGTACATGTGAAAACATATCGTCATTTCTCTACATATGAATATGAAAGCAACACTTATTATTTACTGTTCATATATGTTTTAAATAATATTTACAAATGTAAAACAAAAATTCTACTCACCAATGGTGGTAAAGTCTAAAACATAAGGACAGCCAATGAATATTGTGCGAGTTTTTACTCAGATGACGAAGTCATCAGGTTCAACTCTGGCTGAAGTTGTAGGTTCAACTCTGGTTGAAGCTGTAGCTTTCCATAAAGCTGTTGCTGAAACTGCTACTGAACCTGAAGTTGATGTTGAAGCTGCTTATGATGCTGAATTTGATTGTGTAGCTGAAGTTGATGGTTTAGGCCTTCGAATAATAAAGCTGTCAAAAGAACCTTGCACAGTTGCTTTCTTTTCTCATTATACATCTTTATGTAGAGGTCATTTGCATTTATTTAAATTTTAATACTTTGTTTTGTTAATGGATCCACTTCAGAAAATATGTTCATTGCTTGCTCCACACAATATCCAAAGACCTCTCGCCTTTTTCCTATCGTTTTAACACATCTAGTTTCTCGGCTAGGCTTATACACTTTCTATTATTTTTTGAAACAACACTACCATCACTTTTTCATGCTGAATAGGGATGGAAAAAACCTGAGAAAGTTTTTCTCCTGTTCCTGTTCCAGATGTGTGAAAACAAAAGGCCCGCCAAGCTCCGACTGTTGTTTACCACTCATTAGCAAGGCGGCTTCTTTGTGCAAAGTGCTCTTCATTTGTTTTTTAAAGTAATTCTTTTTATAATACATATTGGAATTTAGTTATTATTTACATGAAACTGTTTTTTTATTTTATTCTTATTATATTTTGGTTGTAAATGAGAATGAAATAAGGACATAAATTGAATTGGATCCTAAATTAACAAAGGTTTTAAATATGAAAAGTTGTTGGTCGAACCGTTGTTATCAGAGGCTTTACTGTATTAAGAAATAAAAATAAAGGAGACATACCAAGTTTTTATTCAGATAAGTAGTATTGTATGTTATTACTGTATAGTCTACATTGGACACGAGCAACCCTGCAAGGCAGCAGCAGCAATTTATGCAACTTTCCTAATGAATTCATATCAAAATTTAACATAAGCCAACATTATGGAAAATAGAAAGTAAAGATTACCGTACCAGAGCACAAATAGATAACAGCCCTAAACATGCTTTTTCTGAAATCTATGAGCAAACTGAGCTGTTTGTGCAGACATTTTTTTACTGTGGAGGGAAAACACAAAGTTCCGGTTTGTTTATGAAAGCTTTTTTGTGCAGACAAGTCTGAGCAAAAAATTGAGTGTGTAGCAAGCTTATCAAATATGAAGATGAAAACCAAACATGTATTTCTTACGTAATCTCGGTACAGAACAGAACTGTAGGATGCCACTACCGTGTTTTATTCCTTTATAGCCATCTCCACTCAATAGAACATAACTTTTTTATAAGCAGATAATGTAGCATTATTTCAGTCTATATTTTTTTTATGCTCTTTCTGCAAAGCCTAAATGACTGGAGGTAACGAACATAACTCATCACCGTTGTGTGTGTTGCAGGAGCAGCTCCTCCTCAGCCCCTGTGAAAGAAAACAAACCATCACTGACCAATGTCTGATTTTAGTTGCAACACACCTTTAAGTGTTAATAATTACCTTCTCTTTCTAGTAAAGCTCCATGGTTCATTCCTGTCAAAATCAGACAGTTCAGTCATGGTTTGTTTCATTTCACAGGAGCCACTCAGGCAACACCATTCACAGGAGCCACTCAGGTAACACCATTCACAGGAGCCACTCAGGCAACACCATTCACAGGAGCCACTCAGGCAACACCATTCACAGGAGCCACTCAGGTAACACCATTCACAGGAGCCACTCTGGCAACAACATTCACAGGAGCCACTCTGGCAACACCATTCACAGGAGTCAATCTGGCAACACCATTCACAGGAGTCAATCTGGCAACACCATTCACAGGAGCGACTCTGGCAACACCATTCACAATAGCCATCTGGCAACACCATTCACAGGAGTCACTCTGGCAACACCATTCACAGGAGCCATTCTGGCAACACCATTCACAGGAGTCACTCTGGCAACACCATTCACAGGAGTCACTCTGGCAACACCATTCACAGGAGTCACTCTGGCAACACCATTCACAGGAGCCACTCTGGCAACACTATTCACAGGAGCCAAGGTTTATTCAAACTTATACAGTAGTACCCCGATTTACGCGGTCAATTGAACACACAGTGAAATCCGCGTAAATGGAACAACAGAACATATGGGATTAATTCCAATAGAGACTGGCCCAACCCCCAAACTCCACTTTTTGACGACACACAACTATGTTGTAGTAAAAATTTTATCTTAACTTTATGATGGTATGCACAAACAAGTAATAAAGAAGAGGTTAGGTTAGGAAAAAAAAGGTTAAGTTAGGAAAAATATAAGTTAGGTTAGGAAAACTAAAAGTTAGGTGTAACACTTACGTTAGTAGAAGAGATGGGTCGGCATACGGGGCCTGGAGGGATGAAACTGCCGCGGCTAGGTCAAGCGTCGTCTTTCCTCCCTCCCTCCCCAGGTGGACACGTCATATTACTTTAAACCAATTACAGCTAGCAGCAGAGGGGGGTAGGGATGCATGGTCAATCACAGTCCGATACGTCATATGACGTCAGTGATAACGCAACAGAGACATGCACTGCGCAACCTTACTGCGCAGCTTGCCCAGGCGGAGGAGGGAGGAGGCGGGTGGGGCGAATCTAAAAATAGCGTCGAGCCGGACACTCTGTGCGTATATGGGTAGATGAACCGCGTAAAGTGAAAGTTCGGATCTGGCGAGGCACCGCGTATATGAGAAATCGCGTAAAGTGAAACCGCGTAAAGCGGGGTAATACTGTATATAATTTTATTGGGTAGAATTCCCATTGACTGCAATAATGTTTTCTTCATAAGATAAGATTAAAGTCAAGAGGATAAATCATCTTGGTACTCCTCAACTTGCGACCTATTCGACTTATGACCACTGGGACATACGACCGCTACAGTCGTACAAAAAAAATTCAAATTATGTATTTTCGAGTCCCAACGTCAGTACACAGACAAAATTTTCGTTTGTAATTCCCTTTAAAATGGCTGGCAAGCGTAAATGTAAGAGTTCTCGTGGTGCTGAGAAGATAAGAGACACCCAGAAATTTATGTAAATCTACCCAAAAATAAAGTTGAAAAATTTGTACAGTATAGTCTGGGTTTACGCGGAAGGCTATTTACGCAGCACCTGTCAGAAGAGATAATTATTATTTCCATCATATATGCGGCAAGCAGCAGGGCAAGGTGCTGGGCACTGACGTCAGACTCGCGCTGGTGACGTCGCAGATTGTGATTGGGCCATGTATCCTTACCCCCTCCGCCGCATGCTGTGTTTGGTCTAGTTATCCTTGCCACCCCCGCCACCCACGCTCTCCACCGCTGCGTCAGTCTCACTGTCCCCGAGTATATTCACTCGTGCCCAGGAACCAGGGCTTTTTCTTTCTACACAATGGCTTTAGATGGACCCCCACCACCTCCGAGAAGCCCTGAACTACCTGACCCAAGCCGCCCCAAGCCCAAGAATGTGCGACGTGCCTTAAGCCATGAGGTTAAGCAGTGGCTGGCGAGGCTTAGTCAGTTGCTGTGGCATTGGAGAATGCAAGAGAGACTGCACAAAGTGTTATAGCTGCAGGCTTCTCCGAGACCACAAACGACGACATCCTGGAGGTATTCAGGCAACCTGAGGTGACTGCAGACGAGATGTTGGAAGTTGATGACATCAGTGAGCAGCGTGGTGGAACAGAACAACAAGAGCAGAAACTAACACATGCTGATGTGAAGGATGTCATCGAGTTAGCTGAGAGAATGAAGTTCATCCTTGCCAAAGACACAGGCAATCATCGCTACGAAGTGTCTAATAATCTTCTGTTGCAATCCCTGGAGCCCTATGTTCAGCAGTATCACGACCACATCAATGCTAGTCGTCAACAAAACATCACCGAGTGGTGGAAAAAGATACAGGTGAGGGCCAATAATCTGCCCTCTGCCACAGAACCAACCACCCATCCCTGTGTGCCCAGCCATCTCTTCTACTAACATAAGTGTTAAAAAACCTAATATTATTGATATTTCTCTAATACAGTCATGCGCCGGTTAACGTCCTAGATACGTTCTTGGAAATGTGACGTTAACCGAAATGGACGTTGTCCGATCATCACAAACTTTTTATTTATACTTACGTGTATGTGGAATACTATATACTTGCATATACACTCTTACTCTTAAATCACTACTGTAATGTGATACAGGTGATTAATTTTTATCTCTTGTGCAAAATACATGACGTTTATATTAAAAATATTCACTGTCTCACAAGGATTCCAGCAATGCTGGGCAGATGGGAGGGAGGGAGGGAGGGAGGGAGCGAGTGTGGGGGGGAGGGGAGCGGGAGGTGAGGTAGTACGTTTGACAGTTGGCCCAGGTCTAACGTGTGTTTATTTATCAGTTCTTAAGTGACTAAGCTTCTCTCTTATAAAAAGCCAGTGAAATGACCTGGGTGAATATAATTTACATTGCTGGGATTCTTGTAAGATAGTGATTAATTTAAATATAAACAACCTATAATTTGCACTAGACATAACAATTTTAGTACCGTAATGAAATTAGTACATGTACACTCCAGCTTTGCACTAAGGTCATTTATTTCTTTTACGTTTCTTTTAGTATGGTGTGTGCATGGAAATGGATGAAAATAAATGAAGAAATATATGTAAATCTACCCAAAAATACAGTTGAAAAACTTTATATAAAATGTACTACAGTATTGTACACTAATGTACGACATTTTTTATATCTTGGGCAAAATATATGACGCTTATATTTAAATTAATCTCTGTCTTGCAAGGATTTCAGCAATGCAAATTATATTATCCTAACTTTAGTCTCAGATATTATATAAAATAAACAAAAAGAAATCACCAATCTTTTGTCTGGGAACACAGGGAGGGAGGTAGCCAGCCGAGCGTGAGGTGAGGTGACAGAGTGTCTTTATTTATTTGAGATAAGATTTGACAGTTGGCGCTGAAGGCCTGGGTGTTTATTTATCATTACTTAAGAGTGACTAAGCTCTTCTCATAATTTGCCACCCAAATGACCTGGGTGAATATCACTTACATAGCTTGGATTCTTGTAAGATAGTAATTTATTAGAATACCTATATAAACAAGTTATATTTGCAATAGACATAAGTAAGATAGTAATTTATTTGAATACCTATATAAACAAGTTATATTTGCAATAGACATAAGTAAGATAGTAATTTATTTGAATACCTATATAAACAAGTTATATTTGCAATAGACATAAGTAAGATAGTAATTTATTTGAATACCTGTATAAACAAGCTATATTTGCAATAGACATAACAATTTTAGAACCATAATCATTCAGTACATGTACAATACAGGTTTGCACTTAGGTCCATTGTTACTGTACAGTATTGACTAAATTCACTAGATCACGTACTCCTGGCAGCACAATCTATAAGAATACGCGATGCATACGTGACTGTGCCCGCTCTAGGGGCATTTAGGTTTGCTACGTCCCATTATTTGAATGTTTTTTTTTTCAATTTAAATTTTAATTGTTTATTCCTTGATAAAGGAAGCGGGATCCTAGTGCTGTTACTTGGTACCCCTGTACCATAACACCAGAAGCAACTGGCCAGTGTCACAAGTATATACAGTACAGTACAGTCATCCCTTGGTTATCGCGCCTAATTGGGACCCCGCCGATAACGAAAGTACAGAACCTATGGGATTTATTCTAATTGGTTTCAGGCACCCAAGACCCATCCCCAAGTTTCCCATTTTACAACCATTTAGACCCACTAAATATATATATAATGTTATGGTAAATATCATAAACACACAGAGGCATGGCTAGGTTTATTAGAGTGATGAAAAGGGTACGCTCAATACTGTAGTCCACAAAACATGTAGCTATGCTTTTTTTATTTGGTCCCCCATCATAAGAGTCCGTTTTCTCTCACATCAGGACGCCCGAATCCTCCGTTTTCTCTCTTAATCGTAAAGTGCACCAGCGACTTTGTTATTCTTAGTAATGCCACACAATTTGAAATTGCAACCCCAATTGCAACTGGGGTTGCAATTGTTGAGGTAACTAGATATGTCTGATTACAGCAAATGTGTTATTGTCAATTTGTAAGTGAAAGATTTTATCCTCAATAGATGTAGGTTAACACTACACCTGAAGGCAAATGCTTAAAAAAAGCCTAAGGAAGGAAGCATATTCCTTTAACACATAATATCTGACCAGTATGGGGAGGATTATCGTGTCTCCGTCAAGGGGTCGTGGAGTGGTGGTCCAGCAGGCGTCACGGATTTTTTTTGGGGGGGGGGGGGGGGGGGGGCACGGATGTATATGCGATCGGACGTTAACCGGTGCATGACTGTATATATATATATATATATATATATATATATATATATATATATATATATATATATATATATATATATATATATATATATAAACTACAGTGAACCCTCACTTTACGCGGTTAATTGAACCCACGGCAGCCCGCGTAAAGTGAGAAACGCGTAAAGTGAACAACATAACATATGGGATTAATTGAAATAGAGACCGGGCCGACCCCGAAACTCCACTTTTTCCCAACACAATACATACGTTTTACTAAAAATAATATCTTAACTTTATGATGATCACACACACAAAATATAGAAGGGAACAATCAATAAGAGAATAATAAACTGAAGGTTAGGTTAGAAAAAACAAGGTTGGGGTTAACACTTACGTTAGTAGAAGAGATGGATCGGCGTAAGGGAATGGAGGCTGGTTCCGAGGCAGAGGGCAGGCTACTGGCCCTCAGGTGAGTCTTCATCGGTGTCACCCACACTTACTCGTGCCTCCCTGACAAATCCCTCAAAGTCATCATCACTGTCTCTGCCTCTGTCACTATCACTGGCTTGGGCTGGCTGTGGTGGGTTGCGGGCAAAGAACTCTGTTATGCTTTGCTGACGGCTGGTGTTTATGTTGTCGTGATAAACCTTGATGCAGGGCTCCATAGTCTGCAACAGCTGGGTAGTGAAGATTTCATACCTGTTAGCGTAAAGGTCGTCTGAAAGGAGGAGCTTGACTTTCTCAATACACTCGATGGCACCCCTTGCATTACTATGGGATAAGCGGCGTTCTTCTTGGGATGACGCACCACCTGCCTCTTCACTGACGTCAACATCATCTACCATCTCGTCGGTAGTCACATCAGGATCCCTTATCACCTCCAGGATGTCGTCGTTGGTGGTCTCGGAGAAGCCTGCAGCTGTAACACTCTGCGCAGCTTCTCTGGCAAGGTCCACTGCTACTGCAACAGTCTGATCCTCACCAGTCACAGATTTACTCTGCCTAACACCCGGAATGCCTTGCAACACATGTCTCCATGCCTGACGAACAGTTGCTACAGACAGCTGATCCCATGCCTCCACCAAGAAGTCCACAGCTTTCTTGACATTGAATGTTCTCCAGAATTGTTTCAAAAGTACTTCTTGCTCCTCCTCGTCTTCGCTCTTGCTATCGGTGTTGGTGTCACTCAGGTTATGCAACTCTTCCTTGGTATTGGTGTAGTCGTCCAGGAGGTTGAATTTTTTAGCAGAGAATGCAGTTTTTACATTACACATCAATTCTTGGTCCATGGGCTGTATTATAGACGTAGTGTTGGGAGGAAGGAAGACCACTTTTACTTTGGGGTGACGATCTAACAGTAGGGGCGAGTGTCCTGGTGCGTTGACCAGCAGCAACAAAATCTTGAATGGCACATTGTGTTGCTCACAGAATTTCTTAATGTCAGGAACGGAACAGTCATGACACCAGGAGAGGGACATTGTAGAGAACATCCACTCCTTACGTGCGGTCAGCCAGTGGACAATTAGCTTGGTCATGTCCATGCTCTTGTAGGCGTGTGGCTTGCGGGCTGTGTGGATCACCGATAACTTGAGCTTACAGGTACCGGAGGCATTGGTGGTAAACAGGACGGTGATGCGCTCATTCTGCAACCTCCGGCCCCAACACTTGCTGGCATTCTTCACAACGAAGGTCTTGGAAGGTAGCTTTTTCCAAAAAAGACCAGATTCGTCCATGTTAAACACCTGGTCGTCGGTGTACAGTCCTTCCTCCATAATCTCAAGTAAAAACGGAGGAAATTCCCTAGCCGCAACACGGTCAGCACTAGCTTCTTCACCACCAATGTTGATATTGGTTATCTTGTTCCTCTTCTTAAACCTTTGTAACCACCCAGAGGAAGCATTAAAGGGTTTGGGCTCTGTAATTCCCATCTTTCGTGACACTGCAGCATACAGTTCATGTGCATACAAATTACCCGGCCAGAATATAATTTACATTGCTGGAATTCTTACAATATGATGATCATTTTGAAAATAAACATCTAGGATTTTGCATTAGACATACAAATTTTAGATCTAATGTAATAATTTGGTTTACACAAAGCAAATATTTTATCTTTTGTGCAAAATATATGAAGTTTACATTCAAAATATTCCCTGACCTGCAAGGAATCCAGAAATGTTAATTATATTATCCTAACTTTAGTCTGAGGTATTATTAATTACTAAACGTTAAAATCTAGTGTTTTCACCCAAACATTTCTCTGGTAGGGAGGGAAGGTGGGGGTGGGGGGCAGGGTTGGGACCAACCGACCCAGCTGGCGTGAGTGTGAGGAGGGGGGGGGGGGGAGGCAAGGTGGGGTACTTTGATTGACTGATAGTGACGTGAAGAATATATTTTTTTTATTAACTGAAGATATTTGTTTTAGCTCATAAAATTCATACAAATTACTAGGCCAGAATAAAATTTACATCGCTGGAATTCTTACAATATGATGATCATTTTGAATATAAACAACATGGATTTTGCATTAGACATACAAATTTTAGATCTAATGTAATAATTTGGTTTACACAAAACAAATATTTTATCTTTTGTGCAAAATATATGAAGTTTACATTCAAAATATTCCCTTACCTGCAAGGAACCCAGAAATGTCAATTATATTATCCTAACTTTAGTCTGAGGTATTATTTATTACTTTAGTTAAAATCTAGTTTTTTCACCCAAACATTTCTCAGAGAGGTAGGAGCTAGTGAGACTGGAAGAAGGGGGGGGGGGGGATTTGAGTCCATTATTTGAATGGACATTAACCTGGTGACTGTATTTCTCTTAAATATTAATTGTGTGAGCATACCATCATAAAATTAAGATGTTATTTTTACTACAACATAGGTATTGTGTCAGAAAAAGAGAAGTTTGGGGGGTCGGGCCAGTCTCTATTGGAATTAATCCCATATGTTCTGCTGTTCACTTTACACGGTTCTCACTTTACCATGGTACCCCATGGGTTCAATTGGCCGTGTAAATCAGGGTACACTACTGTGTGTGTGTGTGTGTGTGTGTATATATATATATATATATATATTATATACAGACAGACCCCGACTTACGACTGCTACGACTTACGACTACGACCGCCGCAGATTTTTTATTAAAAAAAAAAAAAAAAAAATTTTTTTTTTCAAATGACACGCATTTTCTATACCGAAACGTTTCCAGTTAATGTAGTCTCCATGTATAATTAGAAAATTATGGGGGCCCCATGTGCATTCAGCTGACTACATTAAAGGTAAGTGCTGTCACACTGTAACCATTCCTTATTATTTATTACTTTCACGGTACTGTATCCATTATTCATTACTTTTACTGTACTGTATTTCATTGTAGATAATTTATTTAATTTTTTTTTTTTTTTTTTTTTTTTTTTTTTTTTTTATGTCGGACTTACGACCTGAATTTGGGTCCCTAACCCCGTCGTAAGTCGGGGTCTATCTGTGTATATATATATATATATATATATATATATATATATATATATATATATATATATATATATATATATATATATATATATGCAAGTAAATCACTGTAGGTGCGCGTGATCTAGGTATATGCTGATAACCACCAGGAAAGAAGAAAACACGAAGTTCCCAAGCGCTTTCGTGTAATTCACCCCTGAAGATGTGAATTACACGAAAGCGCTTGGGAACTTCGTGTTTTCTTCTTTCTGGTGGTTATCAGCATATATATATATATATATATATATATATATATATATATATATATATATATATATATACAGGTAGTCGTCGACTTACGACCTATGCGATTTACGTCTGTTCGACTTTACGACCGGCGGTACGACAGTTTTAGCCCCAGCCTCCTGGCACTGCCGGGAGCTGGAGCCGCGCGCATCCCCGCGCTCAGTTACAAACACGCTCGCTGGTACAGCACACTTCCCTCCGTGTCTGTTTGCCTTGTGCCTTTCTTTTGTCTTGGAAATTTTTCTTGAACCACCACCCCCCCCAAGATGTCTACCAAGAGGAAACTGTCTTCATCTACTCCTCAACCTGCCACTAAGGGATTATCAGAAGGTTTATCTCTACTGAATAAACTTCTTGCCCATTTTGAAGGAATGGACCCAAACATCGAACGATTTGCAAGGATTGAGCGGATGGCACGCAATTCGTTTCGTCCGTATCAAGAAATTTACGAGGAGAAGAAGAAACGAACAATTCAGACAAAGCTCACCATGTTCATGAAAAAAACAACTCCTCCGGCTACCCCAAAGGCTGCCCCAGCTGACGACATCGACGATCCACAGCCAAGTACCAGCGGCCAATAAGATGTTTTTTGTATGTTTGTATGTGTTTGTATGTTTTGCAACTAAAATGTTTTATATGTTTTGCACCTGTATTTTTTTTTTTGTATGTTGTGTAAATAATAAACCAATTGTACTGTAGTATGCAGTGATTTACTTAAACCTGACGACCGTAACAATAATGAACAAAGAAAATGTTGATAAAATATGACTTAAAGATGATTATATTATCATTACACATTATAATATATGTAAGGTAATTATAACATAGGCCGACTTACGACCAGATCAACTTACGACCGGGCGGCCGTAACCAATCTAGGTCGTAAGTCGACGACTACCTGTATATATATATATGTACTATGTATGTATGTATGTATGCATGTGTGTGTTATCAGCATATACCTAGATCACGCGCACCTACAGTGATTTACTTGCATATATATATATATATATATATATATATATATATATATATATATATATATATATATATATATATATATATATATATATATGTTAGCGGGAGAGAGAAGGGGAGAAGAGAAGATGGGAATGCTGCGGTTAGCACGTTGAAGGAGTGAGATGCAGTTTCTTAGAACAATTTTTTTGGGGGGTCGTATGCATGTTTTTCTAAGCACGAGGACAGTGCTGTCTTTTTTTAGGGGGGTCGATTGTAATATTCAGAAATTTAAGAGTAATTTCAAACGCCGCGCCATTGGCGATACTGAGTTCAAGGTCGTCTGAGGGAAAGGAGCGCTCCCTGCACATAGCGAGAGGTTGTGGAACTAGGCCTATATGATATTAAATGTAATTTGCCGAATTAATTATGATGCAATTCATGAAGTTAAGGGACTATTATTGAATTTGGAATTATTATAGATCTTTTATCAGTCTGAATAATGTTTTGGGTGTCCCAAGGAGTTATTAGTTAGGCGGAAAATATGTCACGTAGGCCTAAGTAAGCGCCTTGGAGAGACGCGACGCTGGCTGGTCCTCAGTCACGTGAAAGCGATTGGACCTACAGGACATCCCTGCGCGTCCGTCCACAGAAATAGTCACGTGGTGTAGTCACCTGTGCTGCGCTATTGCAGTATAACAAGTAAGTCTCATTCGATCTCAGACAGGGTTTAGATAGGGCAGTGATAAAGTCAACTAGATATATATATATATCTTGATAAAATCACACGGGAAAATGGAAACAACGGAGCACCTTAGCTTTCGTCTTTATTCAAGACATCTTCAGAGGCAACTGGTGCTCCGTTGTTTCCATTTTCCCGTGTGATTTTAACAAGATTTATCTTATCCACGTTTTCATTGTGGATTTACATGATACATGAAATATATATTTTAGTTTGTTTAGTTTGTCCAATAGGTAGATAGGCAGCTTTTCTCTTTCTTTTTTTTATCTGAATTATTATTAATATTACAGGAGTATTAAATTTTTGCCCCTCAGGTACCAATGTGGGTCAGTGACCCTATGCCCGGGTGGGCTAATCCCCATAAAAAAACACAACAACAAAGCCGCGGGAAATTAAGGTTTGTTTACATCAGGCAGTTCGCCTGCTCTCTCTCTCTCTGCTTGTCTATACAGAGTACAACATTTAACCCTTCAATATATATGAGCAGTAAATAAGCGCTGCTTTCATATTATTATGTAGAGTAATGACGATATGTTTTCACATGTACGCACTTACATATGCGCAGTCTCACTTTTATTTTTACCATTAATGGTTAGCTACTTATATTGTTCCATTTATTAACATTAATAACATTACAGGTACTTTAAAAAACCATATTAATTTTTTTACATTAATTTTACTACAGCTACAATCAGGGTCTCATTTTCTTCAGTTTTATATGTAGAACCAATCAGTCACTGGTTTTGTAAGCTTTAACATAAACAATGCTGGCAGCCGTCTCGTCTCATCGTGCGTTTTCATATTCCACGTATTATTAATAGATTGTATTGTTAATTTTGCACATACAAACATTAATTCAATAAAAACAAATTCAGAAACATTAATTAAAATATATATGAAGAGTAAAAAGTGTTGCTTTCATATTCTTATGAAGAGTAATGACGATATGTTTTCACATGTGCGCACTTACATATACGCAGTCTCACTTTTTTTTTTACCATTAATGGTTAGCTACTTATATTGTTTCATTTATTTACATTAAATAACATTACACGTACTTCAAACAACCATATCAATTTTTTTACATTAATTTTACTACAGCTAAACTCAGGGTCTTATTTTCTTCAGTTTTAAATGTAGAACCAATCAGTCACTGGTTTCATAAGCTTTAACATAAACAATGCCGGCAGCCGTCTCGTCTCCTCTAATATTCCACGTATTATTAATAAATTGTATTGTTAATTTTGCACACACATACATTAAATAAATAAAAACAAATTCAGAAACATTAATTAAAATATATATGAACAGTAAATAAGTGTTGCTTTCATATTCTTATGTAAAGTAATGACGACATGTTTTAATGTGTGCGCATGCGCACTTACATACGCGATCTCTCTTTTTTCTTTACCATTATCGTTAGCTTCTTCTATTGCTCCATTTATTAACATTAAATAACATTACAGTCGACCCTCGTTAATTCGGACCCCTTTAATCCGGATTTCAGATATTCGGACAAAATCTTTACGAACTTTTTTTTTTTTTTTTTTTTTTTTAGATTTGTAGGAATATTACCTACGCGGACCTTAAGCTAAAATGCTGGTCCACCCACTGCTGGGATAAAACACCAGTGTCTTTTTGGTTAAATGTAACATCACCACTAGTGTGGGGGAGGGGGGGAATGCAACTTTTAGCTTCAGACATGAAAAATATTTACCATTTACTGCCAGTAAACAATGGAAACGTAAAATATGGACCAATTAGTAATGAAAAGTTGTGCAGTTCCTTCAGCAAATGAAGCTCACCAACTTACAATAGGCTAAATTACCTTAAAACGTGTTTTAAGTAGTCTATGTTGAAGTTCTTAGCACAGGCTAACTTATCATATCATATACGGTATAACAGTTCTCATTGATCTACAAAAAATACCGGTAATAAAAACCTTTTTGATATTTCACACTTAATATAATACATGGTAATCTACTTCAACCTCCTATTGTTTACAACGACGCATGACGCACCACCAGCTGTTGAGTATCAGCTAGACGGCACACGTGTTTTTCAAATCGTTTTCTGTTAAAAAACTGTTAGATCACATGTATATTTTACCTTAACTGTGCCTGAATGAATATATTCTCGGAAATAAATAGTAGTTTTGCTGAAACATGATGTATTTTAATGTAAAATAGGATAAATTACATGACGAAAACAAAAAATTTTACCTAACCTTTCGATGTTCAAGAGAAGTTACTAGTTTTTTAATAGTTTTTGGTTAAAATACTGTTATATTACAATGTTATTCTATTCATGCTGTGCTTGATATTATGCATTCACGGAAATGTAATATTTTTGCTGATATGACGTACGTATTACAGTGGAAAGTGGGATAAAATCGTGACGAAAACAGTGACTTTCGCTTTCTTTCGTTCAAAAGATGTTAACGTAATCGCTTTTCGATTGGTTTTCAGTTAAAAACTGCTGTATTACAATAATATTCAATCCTAATTGACTTGAATAAATACTACGATACCATATTTCTGAATATTTTCAATAAAATCCATCCAAATCATTTTCGTTGTCATCGTCTGCAGCACCAAACAGTTTCTCCCAGTCCTCTCCTTGAACAGGGCTAGAGGGTGCGTCTTTTTCAAATCGTTTTCAATTAAAAAACTGTTACATCATCACGTATATTTTACCTAAAATGTGTCTGAATGAATATATTTTCGGAAATAAACAGTAGTTTTGCTGAAACGTGATGTATTTCAATGTATAATAGGATAAAATACATGACGAAAACAAAACACTTTACCTAAGCTTCCGATGTTCTTGAGATGTTATTCGTTTTCGGTTAAAATACTGTTACAGTCAACCCTCACTTTACGCAGTTAATGTAACCCACAGGGTACCGCGGAAAGTGAGAAACGAGTAAAGTGAAAAACATAACATATGGGATTAAATGAAATAGAGACCAGCTGACCCCCAAACTCCACTTTTTCCGACACAATACCTATGTTCTAGTAAAAATAACATCTTAATTTTATGATGGTACATGCACACAATTAATACTTAAGAGAAATAGAGAAATACAGTCGCCAAGTTAATGTCCATTCAAATAATGGACTCGACTCCCTCCCCCTCTTCTCACAGTACACTCGCTGGCTCTTCCCTCTGAGAAATTTTGGGAGGAAAACCAGGTATAGTAATAAATAATTCCTCAAACTAAATTTAGGATAATATAATTGACATTGCTGGATTCTTTGTAAGACCAGGAATATTTTGAATATAAATGTCATATATTTTTCACAAAAGATAACATATTTACTCAGAGTAAACATTACATCTAAAATTTGTATGTCTAATGCAAAATCTATGATGTTTATATTCAAAATGATCATCAAATTGTAAGAATTCTAGCAATGTAAATTATATTCTGGCCGGGTAATTTGTATGAATTTTATAAGCTAAAACAAATATCTTCAGTTAATAATAAAAAAAATATTCTTCAGACACTATCTGTCAATCAAAGTACCCCACCTTGCTTTCCCCCCTCTTCCAACAGAGCCAGATGGTCAGTCCGTCCCAACCCTCCCCCCCCCCCCACCTCCCACCAACCCTCCCTTCAAGAGAAAGGGTGGGTGAAAAAAATAAATTTTAACATTTAGTATTAAATATTACCTCAGATTAAAGTTAGGATAATATAATTGACATTGCTGGATTCCTTGTAAGACCAGGAATATTTTGAATATAAATGTCATATATTTTTCACAAAAGATAACATATTTACTCAGAGTAAACATTATATCTAAAAATTTTATGTCTAATGCAAAATATATGATGTTTATATTCAAAATGATCATCAAATTGCAAGAATTCCAGCAATGTAAATTATATTCTGGCCGGGTAATTTGTATGAATTTTATGAGCTAAAATAAAAATCTTCAGTTAATAAAAAAAAAAAAAATATTCTTCACACATGCCAGGTGTTCGGTCGCCGGTGCCTCCCTGCCCCCCCACCAACCGTCCCTACCGGATAAATGTGTGGGAATACCAGACTGTTTACCTTTTTAGTAATAAATAATAAATCAGACTAAAGTTAGGATAATATAATTGACATTGCTGGATTCCTTGTAAGACCAGGAATATTTTGAATATAAATGTCATATATTTTGCACAAAAGATAACATATTTACTCAGAGTAAACATTATATCTAAAATTTGTATGTCTAATGCAAAATCTATGATGTTTATATTCAAAATGATCATCAAATTGTAAGAATTCCAGCAATGTAAATTATATTCTGGCCGGATAATTTGTATGAATTTTATGAGCTAAATAAAAAAATTACACTTCACCCGTGTAAAGGGGTACACCCACCGCGGAATGTGAGCATCCTGGGTTCTGGCAGGGCACCGTGTAAACGTGAAACGCGGAATGTGGGACCGCGTAAAGTGAGGGTTGACTGTATATTACAATGATATTCTATTCATACTGTGCTTGACATAATACATTCACGGAAATGTAATATTTTTGCTGAAATGACGTACGTATTACAGTGGAAAGTGGGATAAAATCGTGATGAAAACAATGACTTTGAAATATAATGCAATATTACCCCTAAATCAGTTAATTCGGACAATCGGCTATAACGGACACCCTTCCCCCCTATTAGTCCGAATTAAAAAGGGTCGACTGTACTTAAAACAACCATATTAATTTTACTACAGCTACAACCAAGGTCTTATTTTCTTCAGTTTTATATGTAGAACCAGTCAGTCACTAGTTTTGTAATCAACGAAAACAATGCTGTCTCATTTCCTCGTGTGTTTTAATATTCTACATATTATTAATGAATTGTATTGCTCGTTTTGCGCACACAAACATTAATTCAATCAAAAAAACTTTCAGTAATAGACGAATAATGAATCTTTTGTACATAAGAGAAATAAAGCTGTTTACATGATTGTGCACGTCGTCTGAACGTTGGCGGGCCGTTCGAGTTTCCGCCATAAAAATGTTTAAATTTGTTGTTTTTTTGTGTGTTCAAATAGAAAACGTTGAATTAAAAACTAGCAAAATTTGAGAAGCTACTGTACGACATTTAACCCTTCAATATGTCTTCAAAGAGACCATGAAGCAGAGAAAGTGGTGCTAGTGCTTCCAAGCGTAAGCACAAGTCACTATCTATCCAGGAAAAAGGTGATTTTCCATGGTCCGGCAATTTCCATGTTTAATAAGGTCACCCTGTATATTTAAGCCTGTAGGGGTATCGAAATATTAAAGTTGTCTAGCACTCAGGATGGAAGGAAACTCTAATGTGGTTTTCTTGTATAATATATAAGTTATATGATAGACAGTCTGGTGCTGGAGGTGCTGTGTGGTGAGGGGCTGCTTGGTAGAGACGTGCGGTGAGTAGCTTGTCTAAGGAGGTATGTGTGCAGGAGCTCCGTTAGAGAAGATGTTGCCTGTTGCTGGCCTCCTGGTTGAATGAAATGTTAACAGTGTGGAGCTTGCTGGAGGAGATGTTGCTTGTTCAAGAAGATTGGTCAGAATGCATCTCAATGGAGAGACAGAGCTTATATACACCGAGCAGCAGCCGCCAGTCCTCTATGAGTCATGTTGGGAAAACCCGAGAAGTAGCCGGTGACTAGTTCCGTTGCTAGGATACGGCGGGCAATGGAATGCGGATACGCTTGGTTGCTAGGGAAGGCGGTAACAGGTGGTGCGTGGCAGCTTGTAGGGGAGACGTCCACTACAATACTCCCCCTCCCCTCCCGGCGCGGCGGGAGGCTGGATGTTGTCCGGGTTGTGTCCCACACATAACACATACCGGGCAGGTGTATGTACGACTCGACCGCTACGTGTAACAACTCCGTCCAGTGACACAAAACCTGTGGGAGAATTAGGAGGAGAAAGAGGGTTTGGGATTAGAGGAGGTTGTACAAGCAATGGTTGTTGTGCTCCTGCTGCTGCAGGGGCTGCGTCAGGAGGAGGGTCCATGGCAGGAGCAGGTTCAGGTTCTATGACAGGAGGAGGGTCTATGACAGGAGCAGGTTCTATGATAGGAGGGAGGCTTACTACAGGTTCAGGTTCTATGACAGGAGCAGGTTGTACATGAGGGTGAAAGGAGGGTGCCCAGAAATGTCGTGGGCGTGGTGTTGCTGCCGGTGGTAACTGCGGGTGGACTGGTGCAGGCGTAGTTTGTTGATGGTGCTGCTGGGCTGGGGGCCCGACGGGTAAGGCGGCCGGTTTGACTCTGTCTATGCTGATGGTGTCATGTCTGCCATTCCGGATAATTGTCAGGAACTTTGCAGAACGGGTAACCACCTGGAAGGGTCCATCGTAGGGGCGTTGTAATGGGTTGCGGTGAGCATCATGCCTGACGAAAACATACTCGGCTGTGAGTAGTGCAGGAGGGATGTGTTCAGGGCGCCGAGTAGGCTGGCGTGGAGCAGTAGCTCTGAATGCAGAAACTGCTTGTCGTAGCTTTTGGAGTAAGTCGTGACGAACGGCTGGAGTGGCTTGATTGGGATCAGGAGGGAGTGAAAAATCCCCGGGTAGCCGAAGGGGCTCGCCTAGTGTCAGATCTGCTGGGCTACAGTCCATATCCTCCTTGTGTGACGCACGGATGCCGAGGAGCACTAAGGGAAGCGCATCAGTCCAGCTGTAAGGGTCGTGCTGTGCCTTGAGTGCGTCCTTCAGCTGCCGGTGAAAACGTTCTACCATGCCGTTGGCTTGAGGGTGGTATGCTGTAGTGCGTTGTCTAGACGTGCCGAGGAACTGTAGGAGGTGCTGCCAGAGTTGTGACTCAAACTGTACTCCTCGGTCAGTGATTACGGTAGCGGGGGGGGGGGGGGGGGGGCCCCAAAACGGGAAACCCAACCGGACATGAAGGCGCGGACAGTAGTCTCTGCTGTAGCGTTGGGCATGGGAATTGCTTCTGTCCACCTGGTGAAACGGTCGATGCAGGTGAAGATGTAGGTGCTACCGTAGGATGATGGAAGAGGTCCCACGATGTCGAGGTGTACTACTTGAAAACGTCCTTTGGGAATAGGAAAGGCTTGTAAGGGGGCCCGTATGTGACGATGTATTTTGGAGGACTGGCAGGCTAGGCACTGGGCAGCCCATTTCTTAGTATCAGACTTGATGCCGGGCCAGACGACACGTTGCGTGAGGAGGCGCTGGGAGGCCCGCACACCCGGGTGGCTGAGACCATGGATGCGGTCGAAAACAGCGCGGCGGTGGACGTGAGGCACGAACGGTCTAGGCTGTCCACAGGATACGTCGCACCACAATTTTATCTTTGTGCCAGGAACAGGGAGTTCTTGGAGTATGAGGCCTGAGGGGGATGTCTTGTAAGCTGCCAGGTCTTCGTCTTTCTCTTGAGCCGCGGCTAGCTGCCCATAATCAATGGGTGGAGATGAGGGAAGAATGGTGGATATACAACGAGAGAGGGCGTCGGCGATCTCGTTGTGGCTGCCTTTAATGTGTTGGACGTCGCTGGAGAACTCCGAGATGTAAGCCAAGTGGCGCAGAACACGAGGTGTATGTGACTGGGAAGCTGAAGCGAAAGCGTGGACGAGGGGCTTGTGATCAGTGAAGATGGTGAACTGACGGGCCTCGAGGAAGTGTTGGAAATGTCTGACAGCCAAGTATATGGCCAGGAGTTCTCGATCAAAAGCGCTGTACTTGAGGTGTGGTGGTTGAAGCCGTTGTGAGAAGAAAGCAACGGGCATGAAAGTTCCGTTGACCTCCTGCTGTAAGACGGCGCCCACTGCAGTAGAAGAAGCGTCTGTTGTGAGAGTGGTCCGGGCGTTAGGTGCGGGGTGGGCCAGGAGGGTGAGGCGTGTGATGTGCTGTTTGATAGTGGTGAATGCCGTAGTAGCCTCTTGAGTCCACATGAGAGACTTGTGAGACTTCTTTGGGCGTCCCTTGAGAAGGTCGTGTAGGGGGGCTAGGACGGTGGCAGCTTTGTCAATGAAGCGGTGGTAGTAGTTGACTAAACCCAGGAACTCCCGGAGTTTCTTCGCCGTTTCAGGTTTGGGGAACTCCCTAATCGCGGTTATCTTCTGTGGTAGGGGTTGTATGCCACTGGGCGAGACTCTGTGACCGAGGAAATCGATGGCCGAGGTTCCAAAGACGCACTTAGCAGGATGAACTTTCATGTTGTTGTTCTGCAGGCGTTGGAGAAGGAGTTGTAGGTGGTGGTGGTGCTCGGCAGGCGTCGAAGATGCGACGAGGATGTCGTCAATGTAGACGGTGACAAAATCGAGGTCGCGAAGCATATGGTCCATGAACCTCTGGAAAGTCTGTGCTGCATTGCGTAAGCCAAAACTCATGAAAGTGTACTCGAAGAGTCCGAACGGAGTGGTGATGGCTGTCTTCTGGGTATCTGCCGGTGCTACTGGGATCTGGTGGAAGGCACGCTCCAAGTCGATCTTCGAGAAGATAGTCTTGCCATGAAGTTTGTGGTGAAAGTCCTGGACATGCGGAATAGGGTACCTGTCAGGTTTGGTGACGAGATTCAGGGCTCTGTAGTCGCCACACACCCTCCACTCGCCGGGTGTTTGCTTAGGAACCATGTGAAGAGGCGATGCCCAGGGACTCCTTGAAGGGCGAATGATGCCGTCTTGCAGTAGTTTGTTGAATTCTGCTTTGGCTGTGTACAGGAGCTCAGGGCGCAGGCGGCGAGGGCGTGAAAAGACTGGTGGTCCTTTGGTTTCGATGTGGTGGAAAATTCCCGACGTAGGTGGTGGGGGTAGGGAGACTCGGGGTGAGAAAAGCTCCTTGAATTCGTCGAGCAGGGAGGAGAACTCGTTGGAAGGCGCAAGACAGGTGATAGCGTCCGTGTGTCTGGCACGAGAACCCTGGATCTTGCGTGCTGTAGGCTCATGAATGAGGCATAGATGACTTGGTTTGACGCCGAGCTTGTGGAAGGTGAGGAAGTCGAAACCAAGGATGGGTTGAGACACGTCTGCTATCACGAATAACCAACGCAGAGTCTTGGGCAGACCGAGGTCTAAGGCGAGGGTGCGTACGCCGTAGGAGGCGATGGAGGTACCGTTGGCAGCGAACAGGTCATACGAGGGTTGCTTTGACTTGTCTCGTAGTGAGGGAGGGATGAGGCTGACCGATGAACCGGTGTCGATGAGAAACTTCTTGCCGGAGGTGCGGTCGGTGACGCGCAGTAATGAGACGCCTGGAGGGACGGAGGCTGAGGCGTCTACCAGCCTCCGGTGTTGCCGTTTCCCGAATAGGTGCAATAGGGCTCACAGTTTCGAGCATAGCGGCCGAAAGTCTGGTGATACCAGCAGAGGGTAAATTTGTTGTGCTGGGGGTTGGCTGCTGTGTGTCGGAACTTGTAGGGCGTAGTGTGTGAGTCAGGAACCGGCGCAGCAGCGGGTATGGAGGAGCAGAACTGCTCAACAGTGTCCATCCTGCGGTTCAAAATTTGCAACAGGTCCTTGATGTCTTGTGAGGAATTGCTCGGCTGAGGGGTGTTGACCCGGCTTACAAGTTCGATGGTAGGTACTGGTGTGACCGTGGCGGCAAGGGGTGCAGCAGCGCATTCGTTAAAAATTCTATCCGCCGCGGTTGCATATAGTTCCGGTGTTGTAGAGTAATCTACTGCGGACAGGATGTTGCGTACTTCTGTGGGTAGCTTTTGTGCGTGAAGCTGGCGCAGGATAGAGTCGGGGAGTCTGTCTGTGTGACGGGAGTTCAGCCGACACATCTCCTCCCAGAGACGTCCCGGGGTTGAGTTCCCGAGGGAGGTAGAGGATAGATCTTGCAGGAGATTGGGGCTGGTCTGTTGATAACACGTCTTCAAGGCAGCCCGCAGGGTAGCGAATTTGTTGTGGTCTGGAGGGTTGGAAATGGTTTGTGAGACCCGCGTGGCCACTTCCGTGGGTAAGGCACAAAGCAGGGCGCAATACTTTTGTTCGTCGGTCGCTCGTGAGCCGGCGAGGGCTGCTTCCACATGGTCAAGCCAGTCCTCGACGTTGTGGTTGAAAATCGGCAGAGAGATCCGTCCGTCCTCCATCCTGTGTGAGTGCTTATCTCCGGGAGTCACCATTGTAGGGGTATCGAGATATTAAAGTTGTCTAGCACTCAGGATGGAAGGAAACTCTAATGTGGTTTTCTTGTATAATATATAAGTTATATGATAGACAGTCTGGTGCTGGAGGTGCTGTGTGGTGAGGGGCTGCTTGGTAGAGACGTGCGGTGAGTAGCTTGTCTAAGGAGGTATGTGTGCAGGAGCTCCGTTAGAGAAGATGTTGCCTGTTGCTGGCCTCCTGGTTGAATGAAATGTTAACAGTGTGGAGCTTGCTGGAGGAGATGTTGCTTGTTCAAGAAGATTGGTCAGAATGCATCTCAATGGAGAGACAGAGCTTATATACACCGAGCAGCAGCCGCCAGTCCTCTATGAGTCATGTTGGGAAAACCCGAGAAGTAGCCGGTGACTAGTTCCGTTGCTAGGATACGGCGGGCAATGGAATGCGGATACGCTTGGTTGCTAGGGAAGGCGGTAACAGGTGGTGCGTGGCAGCTTGTAGGGGAGACGTCCACTACAAGCCTCTCTCTGTTCATGTAATTCAGTAGCCTCTGAAAATGTCTTGAATAAAGACGAAAGCTAAGGTGCTCCGTTGTTTCCCTTTTCCCGTGTGATTTTATCAAGATTTATCTTATTCAAGTTTTCATTGTGGATCTACATGATATATATATATATATATATATATATATATATATATATATATATATATATATATATATATATATATATATATATATATATACACAGTCAACCCTCGCTTTACGTGGTCCCACATTCCGCGTTTCCACGGTACCCTACCGAAACAGGAATGCTCACATTCCGCGGTGCGTGTACCCCTTTACGCGGAGAGCGGCTGGCGAGCCGCACCATTTCTGGATCCAAACCTCCCGCCATCCGCCATGTTGTGTAAGTGGCGCAAGCATGGTGAGCACAAGGTCGCCTAGTCATCAAAACATTACCGAGTACTTCACCCGCCAGCCACCACAGCCGGCCTAAGTCAGTGATAGTGATAATTATAGTGAGGATATGGACATATATGGACTTTGAGGGGTTTGACAAAGAGGCCCTGCAAGCCTCTATGGTGGATAGTGATACAATTGATACAAGTGATACAGGCGAGGGCCAATAATCTGCCCTCTGCCACGGAACCAACCGCCCATCCCCGTGTGCCCGGCCATCTTTTCTACTAATGGAAGTGTTAAAAAACCAAATATTATTCATATTTCTCTTAATTATTAATTGTGTGTGCATACCATCATAAAGTTAAGATAATATTTTTACTACAACATAGTTGTGTGTTGTCAAAAAGTGGAGTTTGGGGGTCGGCCAGGTCTCTATTTCAATTAATCCCATATGATATTTTGTTCACTTTACACGTTTCTCACTTTCCGCGGTACCCTGTGGGTTGAATTAACCGCGTAAAGTGAGGGTTGACTGTACTGTATATACAGTAGTACCCCGATTTACGCGGTCAATTGAACCCATGGGGTACCGCGGAAAGTGAAAACCGCATAAAGTGAACAACAGAACATATGGGATTAATTCCAATAGAGACTGGCCCGCCCCCAAACTCCACTTTTTCTGACACAATACCTATGTTGTAGTAAAAATAACATCTTAATTTTATGATGGTATGCACACACAATTAATATTTAAGAGAAATACAGTCGCCAGGTTAATGTCCCTTCAAATAATAGACTCAACTCCCCCCCTCTCCCCCTCTTCCCAGCTCACTGGCTCCTACCTCTCTGAGAAATGTTTGGGTTAAAACACTAAATTATAACGTATAGTAATAAATAATACCTCAGACTAAAGTTAGGATAATATAATTGACATTTCTGGATTCCTTGCAGGTCACGGAATATTTTGAATGTAAACTTCATATATTTTGCACAAAAGATATAATATTTGCTTTGTGTAAACCAAATTATTACATTAGATCTAAAATTTGTATGTCTAATGCAAAATCCATGATGTTTATATTCAAAATGATCATCATATTGCAAGAATTCCAGCAATGTAAATTATATTCTGGCCGAATAATTTGTATGAATTTTATGAGCTAAAACAAATATCATCACTTAATAAAAAAAAAATATATTCTTCACGACACTGTCTGTCAATCAAAATGCCCCACCACTCCAGCTGGGTCATCAAAATACCCCACCACGCCAGCTGGGTCGGTTGGTCCCAACCCTCTCCCCCCTCGGACCCCTCGTAAACTTATTTACAAAATCATTAGACGCTGGAGTTGTGCCAGACTTGTGGAAACAGGCAAATGTAGCACCCATATTCAAAAAGGGAGACAGAGCATCAGTGTCAAATTACCGGCCGATCAGTTTGACGTCAGTAGTGGGAAAATTTTTTGAATCAATTAGAGCAGATAGCATCCGATCACATCTAGAGAAAAGCAAATTAATCTACGACTCTCAACATGGGTATACAAAGGGAAAATCGTGTCTAACAAATCTGCTAACGTTTTTTAGGAAAGTCTTCGAGGTAGTAGATAATGACGAAAATTACGATGTTGTTTTCTTAGACTTTAGCAAAGCATTTGACAGAGTACCGCATGAGAGGCTTCTGAGAAAAATTAAGGCTCATGGTATCGAGGGGAAAATTTTAAATTGGATAAAATCATGGCTCACCGATAGAACGCAGAGGGTCAGCGTAGATGGTGTTAAATCTGAGTGGGGCCGTGTAACCAGTGGGGTTCTCCAGGGGTCAGTACTAGGCCCACTCTTGTTCATAATCTACATAAACGATCTAGATACTGGGATCAGCAGTGACATAAGCAAGTTTGCGGATGACACCAAAATAGGGCGCAACAAACTAAATTGGAAGCCACACGTCAGTGAAGTTGTCAAATCCTCCAGTTTCCATCTCCACCTCCTCCGCCGACTTAAGTCCCTCGGAGTTCCTGCACCCGAGCTCCTCAGTGTTTACACAACATTCATACTTCCTAAGCTCACCTATACCTCCCCCACCTGGTCTTCCTCCCTAAATGCCACACAACGTAAACACCTAGAAAAAGTGCAAAAGAGGGCATGCAAGATTATTCTCTCCCCTTCCTACTCCACATATCAAGAAGCGCTCAACACACTGACCCTTTCGACTCTCACTGACCATCACCACGACCTCATCTGCAAATTTGGTAAGAAGCTTCTACACCATCCTCGACACCGGCTCCTACTACCACCTGAGATCCCTAGCCCGAGAATTGCTGTTCGACACCACAACCGCATCCAGTCCATACGTGCACGAACTGATCGCTATAAGAACAGCCCAGTCCCAACCATTGTAAATATTATCAATAACTTGTAATAAACCAGTGTATTCACTCCCAGTAAACACTACTCCTTGCACTGTCACTATGTGGAAATGAACTGTAGTTTGAGCTTTTCCCCATCTAGTTTTTATATATCTTATTTGTATCACTTATGTTACTTGTATATTACTTGTAATTCGAAACCCATTCCCCAAATATATAACTGTATATTTTCAGCCTTCTGGCTGCCAAGCTCTTTCAATAAACCGTTAATTATTATTATTATTATTATTACACACACTGTCTTCAGCCTTCATAGGGTGAGGACGTCGGCACTGCCTGCTAATGCGGCCGTGGTCTCTTGACCTTAGAGACAGCTGCCAGCCTGGTTTGTTGGACTTTCCCCTTCCCCATCTCTTTCTCCCCATCTGGATTTATCAACATTCTCCCACCAACAGTACAGTACAGAGATTGTTGATCAACCCACAAATGATATAAAAAAAGTGACAATTTATATTTGAAACAAAGAAACAACTGTTACAGCGACAATCATGATTAGCGGTCAATGTTTGACCTGACTGGATCAGACACACCCAGACCGCGATACACTCACTACCACCAACACTGGATGAAAAGCCAAGAAAGACTCCAAACTACATCAGGAGAGAAATGAGGACTCCACCCATGTGAGGAATTATGAATTCCTAACTACATCACATGAGGAACAAGAACCATCTCCAACACCCTGTGTGAGCTGAAGGACCTACCAGGACCACGTGGTGGATCTGCATCTGTAGTAAGGTAGCGGATTAGCAGCCGGGTATGACGCAACAGTCATCCAGACAGTGGGCGCCAACAAGAATGTTTACAAGTCCACCTCAAACATTTCCAGATCTATAGTTAATCTATAAGTTGACTTTATGTTTCTTATGTTTTCGTATTGAAAGCTTTTGTCAATCAAGTGACCACTCCCCGCCTCCACCATATGTAACCTCAGTTCATTGTATATTTTCAGCATTCGGGCTGCCATGTTATCTTAATAAACCGTTAATTATTATTATTATTTATTATTATTATTATATACAATACTACTGGTAAAAGAAATAATTGTCCTAAGGGCAAACACATACCGTATATCTCGGCTTATAAGACGGAATTTGAACATTAAAAGAATCTGCCCAAAGTTAGGGGGTCGTCTAAACCACCAAGTATAAAATTCTTACCTCTTAAATATTGTGGTTTAGTGTGTCAAGAGTGGTGATGGAAACATCGTAAGCCACTCACAAGGTCTTACCACTAATTATTTTATACTGAAACTTACGTTTGGCAAGCTGGATTCAATTAAGATTACCGGTATATTAAAATAATAAAAATGTATTATAAACCTGTCTAACATACCGTAAAAGAGAATTATACCCCTGTAATAAACACAGCTATCATCACACACCCCTCCCCACGCTCCCCCCCCCCCCCCCACCCATTTGCCAGTGAGGAGACAAGAAAGGGAAAGTGACCTCGAGATTGGGCTATTTTTAGCCGTGGAGGTGGTCAGTAATGCATATCGGTATATTTACTGATAATAATGCTTCTCCTATAAATAATTAATTTAAAATTTATTTTTTTACAAGGAATATTCAGTAAATGACTGCATTAATTCTTGAAACTACTGACAGTTAAATACAGACGCTTAAGTGACGTCACTAGTGTTTACACTACACCAGCTGGTAACATTTGATGCCATTACTTGAAGTGAATTGGCCTTTATTTTAAGTAACTAACCATAAATAAATACAAAAAGTAAAAAAAAGATCAAAAGTGAGAAATAATATACTGTATGTATGTTGTGTTGTCAAAGTTAGAGGAACAATTCAAACTGCAAATATGTGTAAATGAGGCAGAAAGTCATGTCAGCGCTGAACCTGGGACTTGGTCACAATTTTCGTGATGCCATATGGCAGCAGGGTCTAGCATTAGACAACACATTATGCTTCCAATATCTTCCCAGGCGGTAGTATCTACCTGTTTGGTAGCTGCCTACTACCTACACAATTTTTAGTAATATTACTTTGATACATGATAAATTAGACAATGAAAATAAACATCAAATTCAATTACCAAGACGCTTCCCATTGACAGCTGTAAGAAGAGGGGGAGATAGGCTATTTATAGCCCGTCTTTGTGTCTGAAGTGACGAGTACCCTAATGCACCGTAAATAATTCATTTAACATTTATTTTTTGTACATATACTGCATTTTGTTGTATATATATATATATATATATATATATATATACAATATATATATATATATATATATATATATATATATATATATATATATATATATATATATATATATATATATATATATATATATATATATATGCAAGTAAATCACTGTAGGTGCGCGTGATCTAGGTATATGCTGATAACCACCAGGAAAGAAGAAAACACGAAGTTCCCAAGCGCTTTCGTGTAATTCACATCTTCAGGGGTGAGTACAGACTAGAAAGAGTAATGCAAAACAAGATGAATATATACAGAGGAGGGTGAGACCAGGTCCACAATGGTCAGGTAATGACCCTACTAATCTTTAAATGGCACACAACGGTTGGTGGTTGGGTCAGATGGGACAGTGACCCGCCCTCTCACCTGATCACAAATCTTCTTAATTACAAAGTTGTCCAGCTTGTACATGCCATTACTCAAATTCATGTTGAATGCTTCGGTATGTTTAATAAGACTAGATTCTATGATGTTCC
The DNA here is from genome assembly GCA_958450375.1 of Homarus gammarus. Taxonomy (NCBI): domain Eukaryota; kingdom Metazoa; phylum Arthropoda; class Malacostraca; order Decapoda; family Nephropidae; genus Homarus; species Homarus gammarus. Next base: position 694,159 of record CAUDMG010001222.1, read on the forward strand.
TACTATCAATTGAATTACAAGGTAATATTGAGGAGGCATTATCCCAGTCAATGCAATGCTTGTTATCCCTCAAATGAACAAACAGAGCATTGGATTCCTGGCCTGTCCTAACACTGTATTTGTGTTGTTTAATTCTAGTTACAAGATCTTTACCTGTCTGGCCTAAGTAAAACAGGTAAAGATATTGTAACTAGAATTAAACAACACAAATACAGTGTTAGGACAGGCCAGGAATCCAATGCTCTGTTTGTTCATTTGAGGGATAACAAGCATTGCATTGACTGGGATAATGCCTCCTCAATATTACCTTGTAATTCAATTGATAGTAGGAACATCATAGAATCTAGTCTTATTAAACATACCGAAGCATTCAACATGAATTTGAGTAACGGCATGTACAAGCTGGACAACTTTGTAATTAAGAAGATTTGTGATCAGGTGAGAGGGCGGGTCACTGTCCCATCTGACCCAACCACCAACCGTTGTGTGCCATTTAAATATTAGTAGGGTCATTACCTGACCATTGTGGACCTGGTCTCACCCTCCTCTGTATATATTCATCTTGTTTTGCATTACTCTATCTAGTCTGTACTCACCCCTGAAGATGTGAATTACACGAAAGCGCTTGGGAACTTCGTGTTTTCTTCTTTCCTGGTGGTTATCAGCATATACCTAGATCACGCGCACCTACAGTGATTTACTTGCATAAATGGATTCCACGCGCCACTTCTTCATCTTCTCTACAAGCTGTCCTGGACTGTCTCCTTTCGTTACTGAATACTCCTCTTCGATGATCAAGGCCCACAAATTGAAAATACGTTTGAAATTTCTCCAGACATGCCTCAGTGAAAAAGTTATGCCAAGATCAATCCTCCCACAACGTGTCCTTAAGATGTCTGACCGCCCCTTTGATGAGTTCCAAGAAATCATCCTTAAGAAACATTTTGAAATAAAGAAAATTGAAGTAGATGAAGCCTTCCGTACTGTAAGACAAAAAAAGCGCGCTTTTATCATGACCATACCGAGTTATTGGAAAAAGTTCATGTTGGACTACTGTTTTGATAACCTGAGACGTGAGCGTTCTGATCTTCAAGCCAAGATAGACCACAAATTGGCACTCCTTATTAGAAATAGTGATTGGACTAAGGATGCCAATAACAACTGTGTAGTGAATCTCTCCTCTAAACAACTAGACAATGATACCTTGTGTGCCCTCGGCTATGGTTTAAGTTTTGATGGTTCCAACAAGGGAGTCGACAGTGTTGACATAGCCAGAGCATTTTGCAATTTGGAGAAATTCAGTAATTTGACAAGTGAAGAAGTGAACATGTGTAAAGGTGTTGTGTATGCATCTATGTCCAAGCCTTGTGTTTCAAACTGTCCAGAAAGATTCACCAAAGCACTCCAAGCCCTTAAGAAAAATAAGGATCTACATGTCACTAAAGCAGATAAAGCCAACACAGTAGTGATTTTAAACAAAGATGACTATATCTCAAAAATGAATGACCTTTTATGTGACACTACAACATATTCTAAACTCATAAATAATCCTCTCAACACTGTCAACACCCAGTTCAACAAAAAACTTAAGTCCCTATTGAGAGGCAAAGCTACTCTCATTAAACATCTTACTTCAACGTCCCCTCCACTGCCTTACATGTACGGTTTAATCAAGACCCACAAGCCCAATAACCCAGCAAGACCCATCATTAGCTCTGTTGGGTCAATCTCTTATAAACTATCTAAATGGTTAGTTTCCTTACTAAACCCCCTAGTTGGCAACATTTCTAACTCCAATATCAAGAATAATATGGATCTGGTTGATAAACTCAATAACTTGCACATTAATCATGATTTTAAACTGGTCAGCTTTGATGTAACGTCACTTTTTACAAAGGTCCCAGTTGATGATTTACTAGAGTTCCTCATAGATTCCCTGGATAACATTTCACTGCCCGTCTCGAAAGACGACTTCATCGAACTCATCAAACTATGTATTAAGGATTGCAAATTCGAATTCAATGGGGAATATTATGCTCAAAAATTTGGTATGGCAATGGGTAATCCACTCTCACCTGTATTAAGCAACCTATATATGGAATTCTTTGAAAAGAAACTATTAAGTAATATTTTACCACCCTCAGCAGTCTGGTTTAGATATGTTGATGATGTATTATGTCTCTGGCCATGTAATGAGGACCTAAAAGTTTTCCTACCACAACTTAACAACTTAGCCCCCTCGATCAAATTCACTGTGGAATTAGAGCAAGACTGTAAATTGCCATTCCTAGACTGTCTGATACACAGAATAGGTAACACTTTTAAGTTCAGTATTTATAGAAAACCAACCAATGTGTGTTCATACATTCATTATTATTCTGCCCACCATAATAAAGTCAAACAGTCAGTATTTACAACAATGTTTTTACGTGCCTTGAGAATTTGCAGTCCGGAATTCATCGATGAGGAATACAAATATATATATAATATTGGCTCAAACCTTAAATACCCTAGATCTTTCATAGACAAATGCTTAAACATTACTAAGAAAACTTTTTATAGAACTGATCCCAAGCCCACCCATGACCATAAGAATATCTTAATATTACCATTTCACAAAAATTTCTCACACATTCCGGCACAGCTAAAATCTTGGAACGTCAATGTGGCATTTAAAAACTCATGCACTGTTAAACAAATGTTAATCAAGAACTCCCCCAACAACACAATTGGTTGCATTTATAAAGTTCCTTGCAAGGAATGTAATATGTTTTACTTAGGCCAGACAGGTAAAGATCTTGTAACTAGAATTAAACAACACAAATACAGTGTCAGGACAGGCCAGGAATCCAATGCTCTGTTTGTTCATTTGAGGGATAACAAGCATTGCATTGACTGGGATAATGCCTCCTCAATATTACCATGTAATTCAATTGATAGTAGGAACATCATAGAATCTAGTCTTATTAAACATACCGAAGCATTCAACATGAATTTGAGTAACGGTATGTACAAGCTGGACAACTTTGTAATTAAGAAGATTTGTGATCAGGTGAGAGGGCGGGTCACTGTCCCATCTGACCCAACCACCAACCGTTGTGTGCCATTTAAAGATTAGTAGGGTCATTACCTGACCATTGTGGACCTGGTCTCACCCTCCTCTGTATATATTCATCTTGTTCTGCATTACTCTATCTAGTCTGTACTCACCCCTGAAGATGTGAATTACACGAAAGCGCTTGGGAACTTCGTGTTTTCTTCTTTCCTGGTGGTTATCAGCATATATATATATATGTATGTATATATGTATGTATGTATGTATGTATGTATGTATTTATAGAAAACCAACTAATGTGTGTTCATACATTCATTATTATTCTGCCCACCATAATAAAGTCAAACAGTCAGTATTTTCAACAATGTTTTTACGTGCCTTGAGAATTTGCAGTCCGGAATTCATCGATGAGGAATACAAATATATATATAATATTGGCTCAAACCTTAAATACCCTAGATCTTTCATGGACAAATGCCTAAACATTACTAAGAAAACTTTTTATAGAACTGATCCCAAGCCCACCCATGACCATAAGAATATCTTAATATTACCATTTCACAAACATTTCTCACACATTCCTTCACAACTAAAAACCTGGAACGTCAATGTGGCATTTAAAAACTCATGCACTGTTAAACAAATGTTAATCAAGAACTCCCCAAACAACACAATTGGTTGCATTTATAAAGTTCCTTGCAAGGAATGCAATATGTTTTACTTAGGCCAGACAGGTGAAGATCTTGCAACTAGAATTAAACAACACAAATACAGTGTCAGGACAGGCCAGGAATACAATGCTCTGTTTGTTCATTTGAGGGATAACAAGCATTGCATTGACTGGGATAATGCCTTCTCAATATTACCATGTAATTCAATTGATAGTAGGAACATCATAGAATCTAGTCTTATTAAACATACCGAAGCATTCAACATGAATTTGAGTAACGGCTTGTACAAGCTGGACAATTTTGTAATTAAGAAGATTTGTGATCAGGTGAGAAGGCCGGGTCACCTGACCATCTGACCTGACCACCAACCGTTGTGTGCTATTTAAAGATTAGTAGGGTCATTACCTAATACCTGACCATTGTGGACCTGGTCTCACCCTTCTCTGTATATATACACCTTGATTTTTATTTCTTTCCCTTGTCTGTACTCACCCCTGAAGATGTGAATTACACGAAAGCGCTTGGGAACTTCGTGTTTTCTTCTTTCCTTGTGGTTATCAGCATAATATATATATATATATATATATATATATATATATAATATATATATATATATATATATATATATATATATATATATACAGTCAATCCTCATATTACGCGGTCCCGCATTCCGCGTTTCACTGTTAACGCTCTGCCTTGCCAGAACCTAACATTCTTACATTCCGCGGTCGTGAACGCCATTACGCGGAGAGTGTCCGGCGCGACGCTATTTTTAGATTTGCCCCACGCGCCACCCGCCCGCCTGCCTGCCTCTCCCTCCGCTTGGGCAAGCGGCGCGGTAAGGTTGCGCAGTGTGTGTCTTTGTTGCGTTATCACTGACGTCATATGACGTATCAGACCTGCGATTGGCCATGCATCCCTACCCCCCTCTGCTGCTCGCTGTAATTGGCTTAAAGTATTATGACGTGTCCACCCGGGGGAGGAAGGGAGGGAGGGAGGACGCTTGACCTAGCCGAGGCAGTTTCATCCCTCAAGGCCACTCCGTGTAAACGCGCATCCATTGATCCGTAAAATGGCTTCCGCCGGACCACCACCCCCAGAGAAAAACCTTTCCTTACCTGAACCCAGCGGCACTAAACCAAAGAAGACACGACGTTCCTTAAGCTACGAGGTGAAGTATACCATCATCCAAGAGTTGGAGAAAGGAACAAGGCAGGTTGATTTGGCGCGCCAGCATGGCGTGAACGAATCTACGATCCGGACTATAAAGAAGGATTCAGCCAAGATAAAGGAGCACATGAAGATCACAAAGTCTACAGGTGCTTCTATGATCAAGTATTTTCACAACCAGGTGCTTCTCAAGACAGAAAAATTACTTGTGAGGTACTTGGTGCGTCAGGCGCGACGGAACATGGCGGTCGACACGCGCTCTGTGAAGGACTACGCACGTGAACTGTACATGGCAGTGGCATGAAAGATGGGAATTACAGAGCCCAAACCCTTTAATGCTTCCTCTGGTTTAAGATCCGGAACAAGATCACCAATATAAACATTGGTGGTGAAGAAGCGAGTGCTGATCGTGCTGCGGCTCGGGAATTTCCTCCGTTTTTACATGAGATTATGGAGGAAGGACAGTACAGTGACGACCAGGTGCTTAACATGGACGAATCTGGTCTTTTCTGGAGAAAACTACCTTCCAAGTCCTACATTGTGAAGAATGCCAGCAGGATTCGGGGCCGGAAAATGCAGAAGGAACGCATCACCGTCCTGTTTACCACCAATGCCTCCAGTACCTGTCAGCTCAAGTTATCGGTGATCCACACAGCCCGCAAGCCGCACGCCTACAAGAGCATGGACGTGACCAAGCTAAATGTCCACTGGCTGACAGCAAGTAAGGCATGGATGTTCTCTACACTGTCCCTCTCCTGGTTTGATGACTGTTTTGTTCCCGATGTAAAGAAATTCTGTGAGCAACAGAATGTCCCATTTAATATTTTGTTGCTGCTGGACAACGCACCAGGACACTCGCCCCTACTGTTATATCGTCACCCCAATGTAAAAGTGGTCTTCCTTCCTCCCAACACTACGTCTTTAATCCAGCCCATGGACCAGGAGTTGATTTGCAATGTGAAAGGTGCATTCTCAACAAAAAAATTCCAGCTCCAGAACGACTACAGCAACACCAGGGAAGAGTTGCGTGACCTGAGTGACACCACCACCGATAGCAAGAGCGACGAAGATGAGGAACAACGGTTAGAACAGCAAAAAATACTCTTCAAACAATTCTGGAGAGTATTTAACATCAAGAAAGCTGTGGACATCTTGGTGGAGTCATGGGATCAGCTGTCTATTACTACAATTCGTCACGCATGGAGACATGTGTTGCATGGAATACCAGGTGAGAGGAGGAGTCAATCTGTGACTGGTGAGGTTCAGACTGTTGCAGTAGCAGTGGACCTTGCCAGAGAAGCTGCGCAGACTGTTACAGTTCCAGGCTTCTCCGAGACCACCAACGACGACATCCTGGAGGCGATCAGAAATCCTGAAGTGACTGCCGACGAGATGTTGGAAGAAGAACACGTCAGTGAAGAGGAGGAAGAAGGTGCGGCATTCTCCGAAGAACACAATTTAAGTCATAGTGATATTAAGGGTGCCATGGAGTGTGCAGATAAGTTGAAGTCCTTCCTTTCCCGCGACAATGACGATGACCGCTATGAAGTCTTCCATAACCAGCTGGTGCAGGCTATGGAGCCGTACATCAAGGTGCATCACGACAACATCAACGCCAGCCGTCAGCAAAGCATAACAGATTTCTTCACCCGCAACCCACCACAGCCAGCCCAAGCCAGTGATAGTGACAGTGAAGTTGACTTTGAGGGATTTGTCAGGGAAGCCCTGACAACTGTAAGTGACAGTGATGATGATTCACCTAGTAATGGTGATTCACTTGAGGGCCAGTAATCTGCCCTCTGCCTCGGAACCAGCCTCCATCCCCGTATGCCGACCCATCTCTTCTACTACCGTAAGTGTTCCACCTAACTTTTAGTTTCTCTAAGGTAACCTTCATTTTTCCTATGTTAACCTTTATCTTTCCTAACCTAACCTCTTCTATATTACTTGTTTTTTCATACCATCATAAAGTTAAGATAAAATTTTTACTACAACATAGTTGTGTGTCGTCAAAAAGTGGAGTTTGGGGATCGGCCTGGACTCCATTTCAATTAATCCCATATGTTATGTTGTTCACTTTACGCGTTCCTCACTTTCTGCGGGACCCTCCGGGTTACATTAACCGCGTAATATGAGGATTGACTGTATATATATATATATATATATATATATATATATATATATATATATATAATATATATATATATATATATATATATATATATACTTCATTTTTAGTCCATTTAACACGCGGACTTTGAACATACAATCAACGACCTCACCAGCAAGGAATCGAACCCTCGACCTACTGGGTGTGACTAGGGAACGCTTACCGGCTAGGCCACAAGGACACTAAAAGCAGTTCTAGACTCTGTTATATTTCACACAAAGCCTGTTCATCGAGCTGATGGCGCCGTGAACCTCATTGGGAAACTGCCCGTGCCTCGTATGTGGTGTCAGTAGCATTTTACCGAATCCAGCTGGTATGAAACGCGAGGTACATATATATACTTCATTTTTAGTCCATTTAACACGCGGACTTTGAACATACAATCAACGACCTCACCAGCAAGGAATCGAACCCTCGACCTACTGGGTGTGACTAGGGAACGCTTACCGGCTAGGCCACAAGGACACTAAAAGCAGTTCTAGACTCTGTTATATTTCACACAAAGCCTGTTCATCGAGCTGATGGCGCCGTGAACCTCATTGGGAAACTGCCCGTGCCTCGTATGTGGTGTCAGTAGCATTTTACCGAATCCAGCTGGTATGAAACGCGAGGTACATATATATACTTCATTTTTAGTCCATTTAACACGCGGACTTTGAACATACAATCAACGACCTCACCAGCAAGGAATCGAACCCTCGACCTACTGGGTGTGACTAGGGAACGCTTACCGGCTAGGCCACAAGGACACTAAACGCAGTTCTAGACTCTGTTATATTTCACACAAAGCCTGTTCATCGAGCTGATGGCGCCGTGAACCTCATTGGGAAACTGCCCGTGCCTCGTATGTGGTGTCAGTAGCATTTTACCGAATCCAGCTGGTATGAAACGCGAGGTACATATATATACTTCATTTTTAGTCCATTTAACACGCGGACTTTGAACATACAATCAACGACCTCACCAGCAAGGAATCGAACCCTCGACCTACTGGGTGTGACTAGGGAACGCTTACCGGCTAGGCCACAAGGACACTAAAAGCAGTTCTAGACTCTGTTATATTTCACACAAAGCCTGTTCATCGAGCTGATGGCGCCGTGAACCTCATTGGGAAACTGCCCGTGCCTCGTATGTGTTCGATTCCTTGCTGGTGAGGTCGTTGATGTATGTTCAAAGTCCGCGTGTTAAATGGACTAAAAATGAAGTATATATATGTACCTCGCGTTTCATACCAGCTGGATTCGGTAAAATGCTACTGACACCACATACGAGGCACGGGCAGTTTCCCAATGAGGTTCACGGCGCCATCAGCTCGATGAACAGGCTTTGTGTGAAATATAACAGAGTCTAGAACTGCTTTTAGTGTCCTTGTGGCCTAGCCGGTAAGCGTTCCCTAGTCACACCCAGTAGGTCGAGGGTTCGATTCCTTGCTGGTGAGGTCGTTGATTGTATGTTCAAAGTCCGCGTGTTAAATGGACTAAAAATGAAGTATATATATGTACCTCTGTTGCCTCTGAAGATGTCTTGAATAAAGACGAAAGCTAAGGTACTCCGTTGTTTCCATTTTCCCGTGTGATTTTATCAAGATTTATCTTATCCACGTTTTCATTGTGGATTTTCATAAATATATATATCATATATATATATATATATATATATTTATGAAAATCACAATGAAAACGTGGATAGATAAATCTTGATAAAATCACACGGGAAAATGGAAACAACGGAGTACCTTAGCTTTCGTCTTTATTCAAGACATCTTCAGAGGCAACAGAGGTACATATATATACTTCATTTTTAGTCCATTTAACACGCGGACTTTGAACATACAATCAACGACCTCACCAGCAAGGAATCGAACCCTCGACCTACTGGGTGTGACTAGGGAACGCTTACCGGCTAGGCCACAAGGACACTAAAAGCAGTTCTAGACTCTGTTATATTTCACACAAAGCCTGTTCATCGAGCTGATGGCGCCGTGAACCTCATTGGGAAACTGCCCGTGCCTCGTATGTGGTGTCAGTAGCATTTTACCGAATCCAGCTGGTATGAAACGCGAGGTACATATATATACTTCATTTTTAGTCCATTTAACACGCGACTTTGAACATACAATCAACGACCTCACCAGCAAGGAATCGACACCACATACGAGGCACGGGCAGTTTCCCAATGAGGTTCACGGCGCCATCAGCTCGATGAACAGGCTTTGTGTGAAATATAACAGAGTCTAGAACTGCTTTTAGTGTCCTTGTGGCCTAGCCGGTAAGCGTTCCCTAGTCACACCCAGTAGGTCGAGGGTTCGATTCCTTGGTGGTGAGGTCGTTGATTGTATGTTCAAAGTCCGCGTGTTAAATGGACTAAAAATGAAGTATATATATGTACCTCGCGTTTCATACCAGCTGGATTCGGTAAAATGCTACTGACACCACATACGAGGCACGGGCAGTTTCCCAATGAGGTTCACGGCGCCATCAGCTCGATGAACAGGCTTTGTGTGAAATATAACAGAGTCTAGAACTGCTTTTAGTGTCCTTGTGGCCTAGCCGGTAAGCGCTCCCTAGTCACACCCAGTAGGTCGAGGGTTCGATTCCTTGCTGGTGAGGTCGTTGATTGTATGTTCAAAGTCCGCGTGTTAAATGGACTAAAAATGAAGTATATATATGTACCTCGCGTTTCATACCAGCTGGATTCGGTAAAATGCTACTGACACCACATACGAGGCACGGGCAGTTTCCCAATGAGGTTCACGGCGCCATCAGCTCGATGAACAGGCTTTGTGTGAAATATAACAGAGTCTAGAACTGCTTTTAGTGTCCTTGTGGCCTAGCCGGTAAGCGCTCCCTAGTCACACCCAGTAGGTCGAGGGTTCGATTCCTTGCTGGTGAGGTCGTTGATTGTATGTTCAAAGTCCGCGTGTTAAATGGACTAAAAATGAAGTATATATATGTACCTCGCGTTTCATACCAGCTGGATTCGGTAAAATGCTACTGACACCACATACGAGGCACGGGCAGTTTCCCAATGAGGTTCACGGCGCCATCAGCTCGATGAACAGGCTTTGTGTGAAATATAACAGAGTCTAGAACTGCTTTTAGTGTCCTTGTGGCCTAGCCGGTAAGCGCTCCCTAGTCACACCCAGTAGGTCGAGGGTTCGATTCCTTGCTGGTGAGGTCGTTGATTGTATGTTCAAAGTCCGCGTGTTAAATGGACTAAAAATGAAGTATACAGTATATATATATATATATATATATATATATATATTATATATATATATATATATATATATATATATATATATACAGTCAATCCTCATATTACGCGGTTAATGTAACCCGGAGGGTCCCGCAGAAAGTGAGGAACGCGTAAAGTGAACAACATAACATATGGGATTAATTGAAATGGAGTCCAGGCCGATCCCCAAACTCCACTTTTTGACGACACACAACTATGTTGTAGTAAAAATTTTATCTTAACTTTATGATGGTATGAAAAAACAAGTAATATAGAAGAGGTTAGGTTAGGAAAGATAAAGGTTAACATAGGAAAAATGAAGGTTACCTTAGAGAAACTAAAAGTTAGGTGGAACACTTACGGTAGTAGAAGAGATGGGTCGGCATACGGGGATGGAGGCTGGTTCCGAGGCAGAGGGCAGATTACTGGCCCTCAAGTGAATCACCATTACTAGGTGAATCATCATCACTGTCACTTACAGTTGTCAGGGCTTCCCTGACAAATCCCTCAAAGTCAACTTCACTGTCACTATCACTGGCTTGGGCTGGCTGTGGTGGGTTGCGGGTGAAGAAATCTGTTATGCTTTGCTGACGGCTGGCGTTGATGTTGTCGTGATGCACCTTGATGTACGGCTCCATAGCCTGCACCAGCTGGTTATGGAAGACTTCATAGCGGTCATCGTCATTGTCGCGGGAAAGGAAGGACTTCAACTTATCTGCACACTCCATGGCACCCTTAATATCACTATGACTTAAATTGTGTTCTTCGGAGAATGCCGCACCTTCTTCCTCCTCTTCACTGACGTGTTCTTCTTCCAACATCTCGTCGGCAGTCACTTCAGGATTTCTGATCGCCTCCAGGATGTCGTCGTTGGTGGTCTCGGAGAAGCCTGGAACTGTAACAGTCTGCGCAGCTTCTCTGGCAAGGTCCACTGCTACTGCAACAGTCTGAACCTCACCAGTCACAGATTGACTCCTCCTCTCACCTGGTATTCCATGCAACACATGTCTCCATGCGTGACGAATTGTAGTAATAGACAGCTGATCCCATGACTCCACCAAGATGTCCACAGCTTTCTTGATGTTAAATACTCTCCAGAATTGTTTGAAGAGTATTTTTTGCTGTTCTAACCGTTGTTCCTCATCTTCGTCGCTCTTGCTATCGGTGGTGGTGTCACTCAGGTCACGCAACTCTTCCCTGGTGTTGCTGTAGTCGTTCTGGAGCTGGAATTTTTTTGTTGAGAATGCACCTTTCACATTGCAAATCAACTCCTGGTCCATGGGCTGGATTAAAGACGTAGTGTTGGGAGGAAGGAAGACCACTTTTACATTGGGGTGACGATATAACAGTAGGGGCGAGTGTCCTGGTGCGTTGTCCAGCAGCAACAAAATATTAAATGGGACATTCTGTTGCTCACAGAATTTCTTTACATCGGGAACAAAACAGTCATCAAACCAGGAGAGGGACAGTGTAGAGAACATCCATGCCTTACTTGCTGTCAGCCAGTGGACATTTAGCTTGGTCACGTCCATGCTCTTGTAGGCGTGCGGCTTGCGGGCTGTGTGGATCACCGATAACTTGAGCTGACAGGTACTGGAGGCATTGGTGGTAAACAGGACGGTGATGCGTTCCTTCTGCATTTTCCGGCCCCGAATCCTGCTGGCATTCTTCACAATGTAGGACTTGGAAGGTAGTTTTCTCCAGAAAAGACCAGATTCGTCCATGTTAAGCACCTGGTCGTCACTGTACTGTCCTTCCTCCATAATCTCATGTAAAAACGGAGGAAATTCCCGAGCCGCAGCACGATCAGCACTCGCTTCTTCACCACCAATGTTTATATTGGTGATCTTGTTCCGGATCTTAAACCAGAGGAAGCATTAAAGGGTTTGGGCTCTGTAATTCCCATCTTTCATGCCACTGCCATGTACAGTTCACGTGCGTAGTCCTTCACAGAGCGCGTGTCGACCGCCATGTTCCGTCGCGCCTGACGCACCAAGTACCTCACAAGTAATTTTTCTGTCTTGAGAAGCACCTGGTTGTGAAAATACTTGATCATAGAAGCACCTGTAGACTTTGTGATCTTCATGTGCTCCTTTATCTTGGCTGAATCCTTCTTTATAGTCCGGATCGTAGATTCGTTCACGCCATGCTGGCGCGCCAAATCAACCTGCCTTGTTCCTTTCTCCAACTCTTGGATGATGGTATACTTCACCTCGTAGCTTAAGGAACGTCGTGTCTTCTTTGGTTTAGTGCCGCTGGGTTCAGGTAAGGAAAGGTTTTTCTCTGGGGGTGGTGGTCCGGCGGAAGCCATTTTACGGATCAATGGATGCGCGTTTACACGGAGTGGCCTTGAGGGATGAAACTGCCTCGGCTAGGTCAAGCGTCCTCCCTCCCTCCCTTCCTCCCCCGGGTGGACACGTCATAATACTTTAAGCCAATTACAGCGAGCAGCAGAGGGGGGTAGGGATGCATGGCCAATCGCAGGTCTGATACGTCATATGACGTCAGTGATAACGCAACAAAGACACACACTGCGCAACCTTACCGCGCCGCTTGCCCAAGCGGAGGGAGAGGCAGGCAGGCGGGGCGGGTGGCGCGTGGGGCAAATCTAAAAATAGCGTCGCGCCGGACACTCTCCGCGTATTGGCGTTCACGACCGCGGAATGTAAGAATGTTAGGTTCTGGCAAGGCAGAGCGTTAACAGTGAAAACGCGGAATGCGGGACCGCGTAATATGAGGATTGACTGTATATATATATATATATATATATATATATAATATATATATATATATATATATATATATATATATATATATATATATATTATGCTGATAACCACAAGGAAAGAAGAAAACACGAAGTTCCCAAGCGCTTTCGTGTAATTCACATCTTCAGGGGTGAGTACAGACAAGGGAAAGAAATAAAAATCAAGGTGTATATATACAGAGAAGGGTGAGACCAGGTCCACAATGGTCAGGTATTAGGTAATGACCCTACTAATCTTTAAATAGCACACAACGGTTGGTGGTCAGGTCAGATGGTCAGGTGACCCGGCCTTCTCACCTGATCACAAATCTTCTTAATTACAAAATTGTCCAGCTTGTACAAGCCGTTACTCAAATTCATGTTGAATGCTTCGGTATGTTTAATAAGACTAGATTCTATGATGTTCCTACTATCAATTGAATTACATGGTAATATTGAGGAGGCATTATCCCAGTCAATGCAATGCTTGTTATCCCTCAAATGAACAAACAGAGCATTGTATTCCTGGCCTGTCCTAACACTGTATTTGTGTTGTTTAATTCTAGTTGCAAGATCTTCACCTGTCTGGCCTAAGTAAAACATATTGCATTCCTTGCAAGGAACTTTATAAATGCAACCAATTGTGTTGTTTGGGGAGTTCTTGATTAACATTTGTTTAACAGTGCATGAGTTTTTAAATGCCACATTGACGTTCCAGGTTTTTAGTTGTGAAGGAATGTGCGAGAAATTTTTTGTGAAATGGTAATATTAAGATATTCTTATGGTCATGGGTGGGCTTGGGATCAGTTCTATAAAAAGTTTTCTTAGTAATGTTTAGGCATTTGTCCATGAAAGATCTAGGGTATTTAAGGTTTGAGCCAATATTATATATATATTTGTATTCCTCATCGATGAATTCCGGACTGCAAATTCTCAAGGCACGTAAAAACATTGTTGAAAATACTGACTGTTTGACTTTATTATGGTGGGCAGAATAATAATGAATGTATGAACACACATTAGTTGGTTTTCTATAAATACATACATACATACATACATACATACATATATACATACATATATATATATATGCTGATAACCACCAGGAAAGAAGAAAACACGAAGTTCCCAAGCGCTTTCGTGTAATTCACATCTTCAGGGGTGAGTACAGACTAGATAGAGTAATGCAGAACAAGATGAATATATACAGAGGAGGGTGAGACCAGGTCCACAATGGTCAGGTAATGACCCTACTAATCTTTAAATGGCACACAACGGTTGGTGGTTGGGTCAGATGGGACAGTGACCCGCCCTCTCACCTGATCACAAATCTTCTTAATTACAAAGTTGTCCAGCTTGTACTAGCCGTTACTCAAATTCATGTTGAATGCTTCGGTATGTTTAATAAGACTAGATTCTATGATGTTCCTACTATCAATTGAATTACATGGTAATATTGAGGAGGCATTATCCCAGTCAATGCAATGCTTGTTATCCCTCAAATGAACAAACAGAGCATTGGATTCCTGGCCTGTCCTGACACTGTATTTGTGTTGTTTAATTCTAGTTACAAGATCTTTACCTGTCTGGCCTAAGTAAAACATATTACATTCCTTGCAAGGAACTTTATAAATGCAACCAATTGTGTTGTTGGGGGAGTTCTTGATTAACATTTGTTTAACAGTGCATGAGTTTTTAAATGCCACATTGACGTTCCAAGATTTTAGCTGTGCCGGAATGTGTGAGAAATTTTTGTGAAATGGTAATATTAAGATATTCTTATGGTCATGGGTGGGCTTGGGATCAGTTCTATAAAAAGTTTTCTTAGTAATGTTTAAGCATTTGTCTATGAAAGATCTAGGGTATTTAAGGTTTGAGCCAATATTATATATATATTTGTATTCCTCATCGATGAATTCCGGACTGCAAATTCTCAAGGCACGTAAAAACATTGTTGTAAATACTGACTGTTTGACTTTATTATGGTGGGCAGAATAATAATGAATGTATGAACACACATTGGTTGGTTTTCTATAAATACTGAACTTAAAAGTGTTACCTATTCTGTGTATCAGACAGTCTAGGAATGGCAATTTACAGTCTTGCTCTAATTCCACAGTGAATTTGATCGAGGGGGCTAAGTTGTTAAGTTGTGGTAGGAAAACTTTTAGGTCCTCATTACATGGCCAGAGACATAATACATCATCAACATATCTAAACCAGACTGCTGAGGGTGGTAAAATATTACTTAATAGTTTCTTTTCAAAGAATTCCATATATAGGTTGCTTAATACAGGTGAGAGTGGATTACCCATTGCCATACCAAATTTTTGAGCATAATATTCCCCATTGAATTCGAATTTGCAATCCTTAATACATAGTTTGATGAGTTCGATGAAGTCATCTTTCGAGACGGGCAGTGAAATGTTATCCAGGGAATCTATGAGGAACTCTAGTAAATCATCAACTGGGACCTTTGTAAAAAGTGACGTTACATCAAAGCTGACCAGTTTAAAATCATGATTAATGTGCAAGTTATTGAGTTTATCAACCAGATCCATATTATTCTTGATATTGGAGTTAGAAATGTTGCCAACTAGGGGGTTTAGTAAGGAAACTAACCATTTAGATAGTTTATAAGAGATTGACCCAACAGAGCTAATGATGGGTCTTGCTGGGTTATTGGGCTTGTGGGTCTTGATTAAACCGTACATGTAAGGCAGTGGAGGGGACGTTGAAGTAAGATGTTTAATGAGAGTAGCTTTGCCTCTCAATAGGGACTTAAGTTTTTTGTTGAACTGGGTGTTGACAGTGTTGAGAGGATTATTTATGAGTTTAGAATATGTTGTAGTGTCACATAAAAGGTCATTCATTTTTGAGATATAGTCATCTTTGTTTAAAATCACTACTGTGTTGGCTTTATCTGCTTTAGTGACATGTAGATCCTTATTTTTCTTAAGGGCTTGGAGTGCTTTGGTGAATCTTTCTGGACAGTTTGAAACACAAGGCTTGGACATAGATGCATACACAACACCTTTACACATGTTCACTTCTTCACTTGTCAAATTACTGAATTTCTCCAAATTGCAAAATGCTCTGGCTATGTCAACACTGTCGACTCCCTTGTTGGAACCATCAAAACTTAAACCATAGCCGAGGGCACACAAGGTATCATTGTCTAGTTGTTTAGAGGAGAGATTCACTACACAGTTGTTATTGGCATCCTTAGTCCAATCACTATTTCTAATAAGGAGTGCCAATTTGTGGTCTATCTTGGCTTGAAGATCAGAACGCTCACGTCTCAGGTTATCAAAACAGTAGTCCAACATGAACTTTTTCCAATAACTCGGTATGGTCATGATAAAAGCGCGCTTTTTTTGTCTTACAATACGGAAGGCTTCATCCACTTCAATTTTCTTTATTTCAAAATGTTTCTTAAGGATGATTTCTTGGAACTCATCAAAGGGGCGGTCAGACATCTTAAGGACACGTTGTGGGAGGATTGATCTTGGCATAACTTTTTCACTGAGGCATGTCTGGAGAAATTTCAAACGTATTTTCAATTTGTGGGCCTTGATCATCGAAGAGGAGTATTCAGTAACGAAAGGAGACAGTCCAGGACAGCTTGTAGAGAAGATGAAGAAGTGGCGCGTGGAATCCATTTATGCAAGTAAATCACTGTAGGTGCGCGTGATCTAGGTATATGCTGATAACCACCAGGAAAGAAGAAAAC
>CAUDMG010001223.1:2500-5000 GCA_958450375.1 Homarus gammarus
TGGCGCAACCCAACACGCACCTGACGCTTGACCTGACTCTGTCCTGCCGCATCCAGGCGAGTTGCTGCTTAAAGTCCCTCACGCAAGCGCTGTTTAGCCACTGCACCTATTCCCTCCTCCTAAAATTCACTTCAATCCTCCCTGTCACTAGCATTTTATGTATGTATGTATGAATGATAACTGCAATTTTGCCTATCAAAACTCATTACTCTTACCGAAGTAATATAGTGCTTGGTTATGTTATGTCATGTTAGGATACATTATAAACTACGTTGGGTTACATTTCGTGAGGTTCGGTGACGTTACAGGAAGTTAGGTGAGGTACCTTGAGGTTAGGTGAGGTACCTTGAGGTTAGGTGAATGTTAACTGACTGACTGACTGACTGACTGACAATTATTAGGAAGTGGTTCCAACTCATGAACGCACCCCCTATACTCATACCTCAAATCCAGAATTAGAGAGGAACATGTTATTGGATTTATTTTCAACGATTTACTCAGTGTCTAACCAACTCTTTAGAGATTTAAATGTGGACCTAAAATTAGGTCCGTATATTTCTTTGTCGTGGTGGTGGTGGTGGTGGTGGTGTGCGCCCGTCCATCAGGTTGATTAACCACCAAAACCATAAAGGGTGCGGCCCTGCCGTTTCAGGGCATACACCACATCCATGGCGGTGACGGTCTTCCTTTTTGCGTGCTCGGTGTAGGTGACGGCGTCACGGATGACGTTCTCCAGAAACACCTTGAGGACGCCGCGGGTCTCCTCGTAGATGAGGCCGGATATACGTTTAACACCTCCACGCCGAGCTAGACGACGAATGGCGGGCTTGGTGATACCCTGGATGTTGTCACGAAGCACCTTACGATGACGCTTGGCGCCACCCTTTCCAAGTCCCTTGCCTCCTTTGCCTCTTCCAGTCATGTTGTTGCTGTTGTGGGAGTGTGTGCTTTCGCCGCACCATTTGGTGGGTGTAGGTGGCGTGCTCTGGACGCAGCGGTAGTATCGTTCATCCAAGGCCTTCCCTCCCTCTTGGAGGTGGGGCATAGCTTGCGGATGACGCATGCGGCACTCGTGGCCAATGCGGTGGCCACTGTGGTGGAGAATCTCTGTATATAAGCCCGCCCGCCTGCCAGGCCGCCCGTATTTACTATTTCGTCGTCGTCGAGATGGCCCGTACTAAACAGACTGCCCGCAAGTCCACTGGAGGCAAGGCTCCACGGAAGCAGCTTGCCACCAAGGCAGCTCGCAAGTCCGCCCCAGCCACCGGTGGTGTTAAGAAGCCCCATCGTTACAGGCCCGGAACCGTCGCCCTTCGTGAGATCCGTCGTTACCAGAAGAGCACAGAGCTACTCATCAGGAAGCTGCCCTTCCAGCGCCTGGTGCGTGAGATCGCCCAGGATTTCAAGACTGACCTGCGCTTCCAGTCGTCTGCCGTCATGGCTCTGCAGGAAGCCTCTGAGGCTTACCTGGTGGGTCTTTTCGAGGACACCAACCTGTGTGCCATTCACGCCAAGCGCGTTACCATCATGCCCAAGGACATCCAGCTGGCCCGGCGCATCCGCGGAGAGCGTGCTTAAGTCCTCTTCCTAGGGGAAAAACAAAAAGCACAAGAAAACCTACTACCAGACATCTATAACTCGGCCCTTCTCAGGGCCAAAGAACTGTTCTAAAGATAATTTTCATGACAATCGAAATGGTTGGTTAATTTCGGTTACCTTACGCAAATCGCCTAACGGTAAGTTGGTAACATTCGTGCAGGCAGGCACGATTGTATAGTAGGTCATCAATTCGGGAAGTGGTTTCAACAAACAAGAGCTAGTAACAAATAAATATATAAAGAATAAATAAATAGATAAATAACTAAAAAAAAAAAAAGAAAATACAATAAAATAAAATAAATTGTTTACATGAAATAGGCGTGCTGCAAACAAGAAATGAAGCCCAAACACACTCCATGTATGTCACTTTGCAGAATTTATTTATTTATTTATTTATTATGTTTCCATTTAGTGCAGTTTCTACGCCAATAGAGAATGCAGATTATTATAATTTTTTTTTTTATTTCCCTCTCAATACATCACTGTCGGTAACTGTCTCTTTAACATGTAACTGTGGCTCCGATGGAGCCGATTAAGTTGTAGTAGTGGGGTGGCATGTTTGTTGTGCACAAGTAACCTCTTACTTGGAAGAGGTATACTTGGTGACAGCCTTGGTGCCCTCAGACACGGCATGCTTGGCCAGTTCACCGGGCAGCAAGAGTCGGACAGCTGTCTGGATTTCCCGACTTGTAATGGTGGAGCGTTTGTTGTAGTGCGCCAGGCGGGAAGCCTCGGCAGCGATGCGCTCGAAGATGTCGTTCACGAAAGAGTTCATGATGGACATAGCTTTAGAGGAGACTCCTGTGTCGGGGTGCACTTGCTTCAGTACCTTGTAGATGTAGATGCTGTAGCTTTCCTTCCTCCTGCGCTTCTTCTTCTTGTCACCCTTGGCAATGGCCTT
>CAUDMG010001223.1:10000-12500 GCA_958450375.1 Homarus gammarus
TTCCAGTCATGTTGTTGCTGTTGTGGGAGTGTGTGCTTTCGCCGCACCATTTGGTGGGTGTAGGTGGCGTGCTCTGGACGCAGCGGTAGTATCGTTCATCCAAGGCCTTCCCTCCCTCTTGGAGGTGGGGCATAGCTTGCGGATGACGCATGCGGCACTCGTGGCCAATGCGGTGGCCACTGTGGTGGAGAATCTCTGTATATAAGCCCGCCCGCCTGCCAGGCCGCCCGTATTTACTATTTCGTCGTCGTCGAGATGGCCCGTACTAAACAGACTGCCCGCAAGTCCACTGGAGGCAAGGCTCCACGGAAGCAGCTTGCCACCAAGGCAGCTCGCAAGTCCGCCCCAGCCACCGGTGGTGTTAAGAAGCCCCATCGTTACAGGCCCGGAACCGTCGCCCTTCGTGAGATCCGTCGTTACCAGAAGAGCACAGAGCTACTCATCAGGAAGCTGCCCTTCCAGCGCCTGGTGCGTGAGATCGCCCAGGATTTCAAGACTGACCTGCGCTTCCAGTCGTCTGCCGTCATGGCTCTGCAGGAAGCCTCTGAGGCTTACCTGGTGGGTCTTTTCGAGGACACCAACCTGTGTGCCATTCACGCCAAGCGCGTTACCATCATGCCCAAGGACATCCAGCTGGCCCGGCGCATCCGCGGAGAGCGTGCTTAAGTCCTCTTCCTAGGGGAAAAACAAAAAGCACAAGAAAACCTACTACCAGACATCTATAACTCGGCCCTTCTCAGGGCCAAAGAACTGTTCTAAAGATAATTTTCATGACAATCGAAATGGTTGGTTAATTTCGGTTACCTTACGCAAATCGCCTAACGGTAAGTTGGTAACATTCGTGCAGGCAGGCACGATTGTATAGTAGGTCATCAATTCGGGAAGTGGTTTCAACAAACAAGAGCTAGTAACAAATAAATATATAAAGAATAAATAAATAGATAAATAACTAAAAAAAAAAAAAGAAAATACAATAAAATAAAATAAATTGTTTACATGAAATAGGCGTGCTGCAAACAAGAAATGAAGCCCAAACACACTCCATGTATGTCACTTTGCAGAATTTATTTATTTATTTATTTATTATGTTTCCATTTAGTGCAGTTTCTACGCCAATAGAGAATGCAGATTATTATAATTTTTTTTTTTATTTCCCTCTCAATACATCACTGTCGGTAACTGTCTCTTTAACATGTAACTGTGGCTCCGATGGAGCCGATTAAGTTGTAGTAGTGGGGTGGCATGTTTGTTGTGCACAAGTAACCTCTTACTTGGAAGAGGTATACTTGGTGACAGCCTTGGTGCCCTCAGACACGGCATGCTTGGCCAGTTCACCGGGCAGCAAGAGTCGGACAGCTGTCTGGATTTCCCGACTTGTAATGGTGGAGCGTTTGTTGTAGTGCGCCAGGCGGGAAGCCTCGGCAGCGATGCGCTCGAAGATGTCGTTCACGAAAGAGTTCATGATGGACATAGCTTTAGAGGAGACTCCTGTGTCGGGGTGCACTTGCTTCAGTACCTTGTAGATGTAGATGCTGTAGCTTTCCTTCCTCCTGCGCTTCTTCTTCTTGTCACCCTTGGCAATGGCCTTCTGGGCCTTTCCAGCCTTCTTGGCAGCCTTTCCGGAAGTTTTGGGAGGCATGGCGGCACAGTTACTCGTGGCGTGGAGCGAGAGAATTGAAACCTGGCCAAGGTGAATTTTCCTTATATAACGAGCGGGCCGTTCAGGATCAGACTGGCCCCAGCCGCGGCCCTCTTCCATTGGTCCTGGTCCGCGAGATGGCCACCTGGCCTGATCCTGAGCCTGGTATAAAAGACCAAGGTGGCCCCAGGAAATTTAACTCCTATCACGGAAAGCAGCAGCAGCAGCAACATGTCAGGACGAGGCAAGGGAGGCAAGGTGAAGGGCAAGTCAAAGTCCCGTTCTAGCAGGGCCGGACTCCAGTTCCCCGTGGGTAGGATCCACCGTCTCTTGCGTAAGGGCAACTATGCTGAGCGTGTTGGTGCAGGTGCACCTGTGTACCTTGCAGCCGTCATGGAGTACCTGGCAGCAGAAGTGCTCGAGCTGGCCGGTAACGCCGCCCGCGACAACAAGAAGACCCGCATTATCCCGCGTCATCTTCAGCTTGCCATTCGCAATGACGAGGAGCTGAACAAGCTCCTGTCTGGAGTCACCATTGCCCAAGGGGGTGTCCTTCCTAACATCCAAGCTGTGCTCCTCCCCAAGAAGACAGAGAAGAAATAAGAACCCAAGGTTCGTTCACACAAGACAACCTAACCAAACAGGCTCCTTTCGGAGCCACAGGATATCACTTAAAGAGAGAAATATACGACATCAACGTTTTGCATGATAACACTCTAATTGACGTCTAATTCGCATACAAGTAGGCAATTTGAGTGTAATTTTTTTTAATGTTGTACATGTGTAGGGCCCTTGTGGGGGACCGGGGTGGGGGACTTATACGGGACTTAGTAGGGCGCAGGTAGCAGCAGCGGTAGCGAG
>CAUDMG010001223.1:15000-20000 GCA_958450375.1 Homarus gammarus
AGTTCCTCATAACACCATCTGTGAGGTAACTACTACATCATCAGGCCCCTCGTAACACCGCCTGTGAGGGAACTAGTACTCCACGTGATGCCCCTCATAACGCCATCTGTGAGGGAGTTACTACACTACGTGTCTGCTGTTCAACACCTCACCTTACATGATCTACGCATGCAAACATTAATCTGTATTTTCACTGTATGTTCCTTCACCTTTCTCTAATGAGGGCTTTTGTTAAACCACCAATGTATGTACTAAGTCATTTGCTTCCAATGTATACTTTCGAAAAGCCGATCTTTGGGGAAGGTAGGAGAGAGTAGTCGTCATTATTGTCCAATCCACATTATTTATTTCTATATGTAAGTAATGTAGGCTGGTTATTAAATACCTCAATCCCCTAACGGTGCCGTTTGTATATTAAGAAATACCGAAGCCATACAGTACAACACCAGCGAATATGAAGTATCACTGTAAGCGGCAACTGTTACTCACTCATACCTACATACATATATAGAGTCTTTACAGAATGATAGCAGACACGAGGAAGACGAACAACAAGAGGAGAGTTAGAAGAAACTCAACTTCAAGCTAAGAAGAAGAATACCAAGACATTTCCTCCAAACAAGAAAACAACACACACACGCAATCAAGCCGACCAAACACTGAGAAACCATGGCGCAACCCAACACGCACCTGACGCTTGACCTGACTCTGTCCTGCCGCATCCAGGCGAGTTGCTGCTTAAAGTCCCTCACGCAAGCGCTGTTTAGCCACTGCACCTATTCCCTCCTCCTAAAATTCACTTCAATCCTCCCTGTCACTAGCATTTTATGTATGTATGTATGAATGATAACTGCAATTTTGCCTATCAAAACTCATTACTCTTACCGAAGTAATATAGTGCTTGGTTATGTTATGTCATGTTAGGATACATTATAAACTACGTTGGGTTACATTTCGTGAGGTTCGGTGACGTTACAGGAAGTTAGGTGAGGTACCTTGAGGTTAGGTGAGGTACCTTGAGGTTAGGTGAATGTTAACTGACTGACTGACTGACTGACTGACAATTATTAGGAAGTGGTTCCAACTCATGAACGCACCCCCTATACTCATACCTCAAATCCAGAATTAGAGAGGAACATGTTATTGGATTTATTTTCAACGATTTACTCAGTGTCTAACCAACTCTTTAGAGATTTAAATGTGGACCTAAAATTAGGTCCGTATATTTCTTTGTCGTGGTGGTGGTGGTGGTGGTGGTGTGCGCCCGTCCATCAGGTTGATTAACCACCAAAACCATAAAGGGTGCGGCCCTGCCGTTTCAGGGCATACACCACATCCATGGCGGTGACGGTCTTCCTTTTTGCGTGCTCGGTGTAGGTGACGGCGTCACGGATGACGTTCTCCAGAAACACCTTGAGGACGCCGCGGGTCTCCTCGTAGATGAGGCCGGATATACGTTTAACACCTCCACGCCGAGCTAGACGACGAATGGCGGGCTTGGTGATACCCTGGATGTTGTCACGAAGCACCTTACGATGACGCTTGGCGCCACCCTTTCCAAGTCCCTTGCCTCCTTTGCCTCTTCCAGTCATGTTGTTGCTGTTGTGGGAGTGTGTGCTTTCGCCGAAGAAGAATCAGAAAAATGCTAGTGACAGGGGGGAAGGAGGTTCAGAGGAAGAATAAAGAGAGGATGGAAGTGAATTTTAGAAGGAGAGAACAGATGCGGTGGCTAGACATCGCTTGCGTGAGGGGTTCAGGGGTGGGGGCAGCTGGGAGGCGACAAGACAAGGCCAGGCCGGCGATTGGTCACGCGTCAGGTGCAGCGCGGTTGGGTTGGGCAATGGATGTTCAGTGCTTGGGCGGCTTGAATGAGTTTTGGTTTCTTGTGTGGAGAAGATGTCTTGGTCTTCTTAGCTTGGGGTCGATTTTCTTCTCTCTCTTCTCCTCTTCTTGCTTTCTTGGAATGTCCATTCGTTTGTGTTTGGGTCTTGTTGTTCATCTTCCACGAGAGATGGGCTCTCAAAGGTGTGGAAGAAGTCAGAGGCGGTGAGGTTGACCACGTGGGCTTCAGCTTCACGGGCCACGTGGTGATCTTGGTTTTGTGCGGTGGGCGTCTTCTCGACAGTTTTCTTTTCTTGGTTTTTCTTTTTTTGGTTTTTCTTTTGTGCTGGTTTTTTCTTTTCTTGAGAGCGTACAGCAAGGAGGGCCTCTTTGTAGCTCATTTTTTTCTCGAGGCGAACTTTGGCTACCCTGCACTCCTCCTTCCATCTGGGGCAGTTCCGGTCGGCGGAGGAGTGTGGGCCACCACAAGCAGCGCATTTCTTTTCTTCGTTGGGGCAGACCGTGTAGCGGTGTCCAGGGCTGCCACACTTGGAGCAGGTGTCCTCCTGCGCCTCACACTTATTTACAGTGTGTCCATAGTGTTGGCACTTGTAACACCGATTCGGTCTGCAGTAGGGCTTCACTGGCACAGTTACCCACGCCAGTTGAGCCTCTTCGGGTAAGGTGGTGTGGTGTCCGACAAGGGCAGTGGTGTCGGACAGCATCTTTACAACTTGGAGCTGCCCCTGGAGGAGCTCGCTTAGTTCGTCTTGGTCCATGTGGGCAATTTCGGCGTGGGAGATAACTCCCAGCTTCAAGTTGTCCCACATGTAGGCAATCATTTTGAATGGGATGCCGTTGATGTCAGGAATCTCCGCGAGCTGGGCGGGCATGCCCTTTTCGGCGAAGGTGATCCTGATGTCTCCATGGAGCTTTAGACGCTCCACCTTGGTGACTCCCAAGATCCCATTAGCTACAAAGAACTTCTGGAGAACTAGGAGATTTAGTTGCTTGGGGCAGGTCGGCGTGTCCGGACGAATCCGCGCCACGTTATCGAACTCGTAACCGTTCATCGTGAGAGGGTTAGAGAGGATGCTTTCGCCGAAGAAGAAGAAGAAAAATGCTAGTGACAGGGGGGAAGGAGGTTCAGAGGAAGAATAAAGAGAGGATGGAAGTGAATTTTAGAAGGAGAGAACAGATGCGGTGGCTAGACATCGCTTGCGTGAGGGGTTCAGGGGTGGGGGCAGCTGGGAGGCGACAAGACAAGGCCAGGCCGGCGATTGGTCACGCGTCAGGTGCAGCGCGGTTGGGTTGGGCAATGGATGTTCAGTGCTTGGGCGGCTTGAATGAGTTTTGGTTTCTTGTGTGGAGAAGATGTCTTGGTCTTCTTAGCTTGGGGTCGATTTTCTTCTCTCTCTTCTCCTCTTCTTGCTTTCTTGGAATGTCCATTCGTTTGTGTTTGGGTCTTGTTGTTCATCTTCCACGAGAGATGGGCTCTCAAAGGTGTGGAAGAAGTCAGAGGCGGTGAGGTTGACCACGTGGGCTTCAGCTTCACGGGCCACGTGGTGATCTTGGTTTTGTGCGGTGGGCGTCTTCTCGACAGTTTTCTTTTCTTGGTTTTTCTTTTTTTGGTTTTTCT
Organism: Homarus gammarus; assembly: GCA_958450375.1. Lineage (NCBI taxonomy): Eukaryota > Metazoa > Arthropoda > Malacostraca > Decapoda > Nephropidae > Homarus > Homarus gammarus. The sequence continues at coordinate 18,461 of CAUDMG010001223.1, forward strand.
TTTGTGCTGGTTTTTTCTTTTCTTGAGAGCGTACAGCAAGGAGGGCCTCTTTGTAGCTCATTTTTTTCTCGAGGCGAACTTTGGCTACCCTGCACTCCTCCTTCCATCTGGGGCAGTTCCGGTCGGCGGAGGAGTGTGGGCCACCACAAGCAGCGCATTTCTTTTCTTCGTTGGGGCAGACCGTGTAGCGGTGTCCAGGGCTGCCACACTTGGAGCAGGTGTCCTCCTGCGCCTCACACTTATTTACAGTGTGTCCATAGTGTTGGCACTTGTAACACCGATTCGGTCTGCAGTAGGGCTTCACTGGCACAGTTACCCACGCCAGTTGAGCCTCTTCGGGTAAGGTGGTGTGGTGTCCGACAAGGGCAGTGGTGTCGGACAGCATCTTTACAACTTGGAGCTGCCCCTGGAGGAGCTCGCTTAGTTCGTCTTGGTCCATGTGGGCAATTTCGGCGTGGGAGATAACTCCCAGCTTCAAGTTGTCCCACATGTAGGCAATCATTTTGAATGGGATGCCGTTGATGTCAGGAATCTCCGCGAGCTGGGCGGGCATGCCCTTTTCGGCGAAGGTGATCCTGATGTCTCCATGGAGCTTTAGACGCTCCACCTTGGTGACTCCCAAGATCCCATTAGCTACAAAGAACTTCTGGAGAACTAGGAGATTTAGTTGCTTGGGGCAGGTCGGCGTGTCCGGACGAATCCGCGCCACGTTATCGAACTCGTAACCGTTCATCGTGAGAGGGTTAGAGAGGATGTGCTTTCGCCGCACCATTTGGTGGGTGTAGGTGGCGTGCTCTGGACGCAGCGGTAGTATCGTTCATCCAAGGCCTTCCCTCCCTCTTGGAGGTGGGGCATAGCTTGCGGATGACGCATGCGGCACTCGTGGCCAATGCGGTGGCCACTGTGGTGGAGAATCTCTGTATATAAGCCCGCCCGCCTGCCAGGCCGCCCGTATTTACTATTTCGTCGTCGTCGAGATGGCCCGTACTAAACAGACTGCCCGCAAGTCCACTGGAGGCAAGGCTCCACGGAAGCAGCTTGCCACCAAGGCAGCTCGCAAGTCCGCCCCAGCCACCGGTGGTGTTAAGAAGCCCCATCGTTACAGGCCCGGAACCGTCGCCCTTCGTGAGATCCGTCGTTACCAGAAGAGCACAGAGCTACTCATCAGGAAGCTGCCCTTCCAGCGCCTGGTGCGTGAGATCGCCCAGGATTTCAAGACTGACCTGCGCTTCCAGTCGTCTGCCGTCATGGCTCTGCAGGAAGCCTCTGAGGCTTACCTGGTGGGTCTTTTCGAGGACACCAACCTGTGTGCCATTCACGCCAAGCGCGTTACCATCATGCCCAAGGACATCCAGCTGGCCCGGCGCATCCGCGGAGAGCGTGCTTAAGTCCTCTTCCTAGGGGAAAAACAAAAAGCACAAGAAAACCTACTACCAGACATCTATAACTCGGCCCTTCTCAGGGCCAAAGAACTGTTCTAAAGATAATTTTCATGACAATCGAAATGGTTGGTTAATTTCGGTTACCTTACGCAAATCGC